>JXSR01S002869.1:112376-124161 GCA_000969725.1 Ophiothrix spiculata | reverse complement strand
TCTGTATAATTTTATAAAAGTTCAACTGTTTATGAGTGACCTGGGATTCCTGAATGGGTTATTAAGGGGTGCAGCGGTGTGGGGGGGGGGTATGTTTTACATTTTGGTAACATCAAACATTTTCATATAATACCATTGAACATACGCGCTACCGGATTACAGAGCTATGTGCTCTGTAGCCAGGCGCACCTATGATACGCATACAGACTAATCCACCATATCCACCTACCATATCCCTATGACCATTGCATATCTGGTTTTACGGTATATAATTTTTACGTGGGGTCCAAGAATGTGTTCATAGACCACACAAACCTGATAATAATCAGACAAGACAAAAATATTTTTAATATACATGTAGACACTAGCTTTTACAGTGCCAATTGTTTTAATTTTGTCCTTTGATTCTAATGATTTTCATGAATTTCAAGAAGTAGACCATGGAATTCATTTTCGTGCCACAAATAAGTGCTACCTTTTGGTCTATCTATCTTGTACGACAATTACATTATTATTAACATTTTCCTGCCATAGGACGTCTGAGGACACCCTAAATTACTGCGGACGTCCCCCAGACGCCTTAAATAAATCGGATGTAACTTCTTTCATTGCCTGTTACCTTCAAAAACATGTACACACTCTCCCAGACAATGTGTACAGTTCATACAGATGTATTATTATGCTGAAGTCTCCTTGAATTATATAGAATATTTCTAAACATAATTTGAATTTAATTTGGTAGCTAATTTAAAGCTAAAATGCCTTCAAACTGGGGTGGAAAAGTGGTCAGTCTGGAATGGGTTAAATCCGTGTATTTGTGAAATTTGACATTCACATACAAATGTTAAAAGTTACTTTGTATTTCATTTTGTTTGTTTATTCACTTGTTTATTTATTTACTTACTTATCATTTTTATTTTATTTATCTATTTATTGGTATGAAGAGAAGTCCTAGTTGTTGTCACTGTAAAATTCCGAGATGGAACACAACATGCTCAATAAGTTCTAAAAATGGACAAAGGGGAAAACACATATCTCTACAATCGATTTTTGCTTAGAACATGCCATGTTTTGTTGTAACGATATCAGTTCTATGGTCTTGCACATGTTATCCGGCAAATATACTGACAAGTCAAAAATTTTGCGGACAACCTCAAGCACAATTGGTCATGTGAGTGCAAGAAAGTCGTATCTGCAATAGCTGCCATTTGTCATAAATTTGAATTCCACATTTTATGATGTCCAGTCTTGGGTAGGTGGCTCTTGAAATGGTTCTTCAGGTGACGGGTAAATGGTTCTTCAGGTGACGGTGTCACCTGAAGAACCATTTCAAGAGCCACTGACATATGGGAGTGAAATTTTGAGTGATTTTTCACATTATACTGATAAGGTCGTTAATGAATAACATAAGGCAGCCATTGCAGATACGACTTTCTCATCCACATGACGAATTGAGGTTGTCTGGTGGACAATAAAGATTTTTTGTTTATGTCGAACGCTAGGCCTATCGAACGCTGGTAGTCAGTAAACATTGAGCTGTCATGTCTCACAAATAACACTTACATAAAGTTCCTCCATTCTCATCACCACTCTTTGAGACTTTCTTTTTCTTCTTTACCTTCCCTGTGGAGAGAAAAAATAATGAATAATAAAGATTTTAAAATCTTTAAACAAATCCTTTTAACAACAAGATGGTTCGCGAACTAGTAGTCTCGCCTGCATATCGACCGCCTACTGAATTGACCGCCTACTTAATCATTCAGTTGTGGAGTGGAGTAGGGTAGTGTAGGAGTTGGGTATGCGTCTTAATGCGTCTTAATTGATTGCTACATGGGGGTCACCATTGACACATTTGTTCGCTGGTCCAAGACAAACAATTTGACACCTTCATCTTTGGAATCGGACAAAGATGAAAATTTGACCCCAAGGGAAAGGTCATACAACAGGGTCACCATTGGCACTTTTGATCGCTGGTCCAAAACGAACAATTTGACACCTTAATCTTTGAAATCAGACAAAGTTGAAAATTTGACCCCAAGGGAAAGGTCGGACAACGGGGTCACCATTGACGCTTTTGATCGTTGGTCCAAGACGAACAATGTGACACCTTTTAAGGTGTCAAATTGTTCATCTTGGACCAAAATCTTTGAAATCGGACAAAATTGAAAATTTGACCCCAAGGGGAAAGGTCGGACGACAGGGTCACCATTAGCACTTTTGATCGCTGGTCCAAGACGAACAATTTGACACCCCAACCTTTGAAATAGGACAAAGTTTCTTTTGGACCTTTGTATTTCAAAGAGTTAATTATTATACAGGGCGTTTAATAGTCATCACGTTGGTTTACATGGGAACATTTTTGAAAATTCATCACCATGCGCATGGTTGGGACTAATATGATATATTCAATAGGGAGGACACTTGGCGTCAAGCCAACATCACACCAATTTTTAAAAAAGGTGATAGGGCTCGCCTCGGGCTGAAAATTATAAGCATGTGTCACTTACCAGTGTCAGTGTCTGTGTCACTAACCAGTGTCAGCTGTAAGGTTCTAGAACACATCATCAATTCTAATATTATGCATCATTTTGATACCCATTCAATTCTTACAGATAAACAGCATGGTTTCCGTTCAAAACACTCGACGGAATCTCAGCTTATTCTTACCGTCCATGACCTGGCTATATCACTTGACAACAAAAGACAAGTTGATCTTATAGTCATGAACTTTAGTAAAGCTTTTGATGTGGTACCACATAACAGGTCATTACAAAAAATGAGGCGTTATGGTGTACAAAATAAGACACAAAGATGGATTAGCAGTTTCCTCAAGTGCCATGTCCAGCGCGTTGTAGGCGGTGAACACTTGTCCTGGGCCGAAGTTAAATACGGCGTTCCGCAAGGCACGATACTGGGGCCACTACTATTCCTATCATATATTAATGATCTTCCAAATAGTATTACTTCTAATGTCAGATTACTTGCTGACAACTGTGTATTGTATCGTGAAATTGTAAATGATATGGATCACGAGTCACTTCAAGATGACTTGAATACTCTGATGGATTGGCAAACAAAATGGCAAATGAGTTTTAATACTAAAAAGTGTTTGACTATGAGGATTACACATGCTAAGAATAAGAAAGTATTTGATTATCATCTTGGTACCTCTATCTTGCAAGAGACTAAGAGTCACTCCTATCTTGGTGTCACTATAACCAGTGATCTTACTTGGAATGACCATATCAATAACATTTCTTCTTCAGCCAACAGAAGCCTTGCATTTATTATGAGAAACCTCAACCAGTGTCCTAAAGACATCAAGGAATCAGCTTGTTATAAAACCTTAGTTCGCCCACTGGTTGAACACTCTTCTAGCGTGTGGGAGCCTCACACTTATCAATAAACTGGAATTAGTACAACGCCATGAGCTTCAATGACTTCAAATCAAGATCACCTGGATTCGTCACTAACATGATCAAACAACTTGAGTGGGAATCACTCGCTGACAGACGTCTTATCAGGAGGCTCGTCATTTTGCACAAATCAGTACATGGCATCTATCCTTACCACTTGCTGATCTCACCCAGCCTTTAAAAAGACCCTCACGGCACTCAAACAGCAAAGCATTTTCAATCATTACTGCAAACAAAAACTGCTTGAAATATTCATATCTACCAAAAACTTCTACTCCACAAGCTTGATCACTATGGTGTGCGTGGACCGACGCTTCGATGGATCAAGGACTTCCTCAGCCAGCGTACTCAGCAGATCTTAGTAGATGGACAAACCAGCAGCCAAGCAGATGTAACTTCAGGGGTTCCTCAGGGTAGCGTCTTGGGGCCACTGCTTTTCTTGGCATACATCAACAACCTGCCTGACAGCGTAGTGAGCTCTACAACCAGATTCTGACTGTGTGCTGTACAAGCGTATTTCCACACCAAGCGACGCTATCTTACTACAGGAAGACCTTGATGCCTTGCAGGAGTGGGAACAAACATGGCTAATGGAGTTTCATCCATCTAAATGTCAAGTATTGAGAGTCACCAACAAGCAAAAGCCAATAACTGCCACCTACTCAATCCATGGCCTAACCCTTGAGGAAGTCCCTTGTGCCAAATACCTTGGACTAAACGTGGATGAGAAGCTGAACTTTAACACTCATGTGGACACTACTACAAAGAAAGCCAATTCCACACATGCTTTTCTACAGTGTAACTTCTATCACTGTAGTCGTAACATCAAGGAAGCTACACAAGACTTATGTAAGACCCCAAGTAGAATATGCTGCATCAGCCTGGGATCCACACACTCAGGGCAACATAAAGAAGGTGGAACAAGTACAGAGAAACAGCGCTAGGTATGTCACCAACACCTATGACCGTAGAGCTAGCGTCACATCCCTACTCGACCAGCTTCAGTGGCCTTCCTTACAGAGCAGACGGTACCACAGCCGCATAGCCATGCTCTACAGGATTTGCTTCGATCTCATCGACATTAACTGGATGAACCACCTAACTCCATATACATCCACAACCAGAGGTCACAACTGCCGTTTCTGGGTCCCACACTACAAGTCTCAGGTCTACAGTTTGTCCTTCTTTCCTCGTACTAGCAAGGAGTTGAACTTTCTCAGGAAGAACCCCAGGGACTTTTCTTCACTCGATGCCTTCAAACTGGCATTGAGTAGTGGGTCCGTCTAAACTGCTGACCCTGTTTTTATTATTCTGGATTGCCGCACACATACTCAACTGCGCGTGCATCAACCTGCAGTGTGTTAGATCTTCATTCAATGAAAGATACACTTCCAAAAGAAGAAGAAGAAGAAGAAACTATAATATTAATAGACTGGTCCTGACCTGGAACTCATTGCCAGATAACTTAATTAATATCACAGAACCCAAGCAATTCAAGGAAGCAACTCAAGCATACATAGCAACCAAAAATAACTAAATAGCAGAAAATGCGCAATCCACCCTGACCGCTTGGTGCCCGTGGGAACGTTGGCCAGTTTATCGTAAAACACGATCCGATTCACTGCGATGATAATCTTGTTCTTCGGATCGTGCGGGGAACTATACTAATTCTGTGTAGAGCATGTACTGTACGCCAGAAAACAATCAATCTATTGACCCATAATATCAACTTCGCCAATGCAACATGTCCTTGAATGTTACTCCATTGCTTTTGAAGAGGTGATTTTAATTTGGTCAGCTTTGTAGCGCCTGCTTTTAATCCCTGGCTGGAATAGTAAAACACCTACAAAATAATGGTATCGCCAAACGACGTCACATTACCATTCATGAAATCCCATGATGCAATCTGCAACATGACAATATTTTGTTGACATCGTTTGATCACCAGGAACGCATTTGTAGACAAGAAAAATAACATTCAGATATCGCCTTTAGTGGAAATAAATGACCAAAGTGAATAGTAAGTTTGATATAATTATATGAAGTAATCAAGCCAATTTGTTTGGAGTCATTATTCAATTTATTGTCACATGTAAGGTGCGTTACAAATTCCGGAACGCTAGCCCTAATTTAAGGTAAATAAGCTGCCGAATTCGAAGTCAGTGCCTCATATTATGAGGCACGAGTTCAATGCAAGTTGGCCAGTACAACAGTCTAAGAATGAGTTTTATTATTGTTACGTAATTTGCATCTCAATGTCAAATTATTGAACCGTGACGGCGGGATACAGTGAGAGGAAGTAAGTGTAAGGTTTCTTTAATAATTCAGTGTTGTCGAAGCCGCACTGACAAGCCGCTTGATTTTTTACGGAGCAATTCTTGTAATTTTTAGCTGTCTTTTACCTTGCAATTGTTTCAATGATTGCAAATTTCAATACGATTTTGTAATAAAGTGTTGCTCTTGTTTATGTAGACAGAGCGAATGTGAAATAGTAGGCCAAAAAATAGTAAAGCTTAACTCATAATTGATGCGCTATGATCATGATCAGGGTCATGTAGTTTGATGTGCTGAGCGTGATAGATAGGGCTAGCGACAGCTGCTGTAGCGTGATTTAAAGGTAAGCTTAATTACTTTGTTGATTTGTTTATTTTAATGCAGTGGACTGGTTCTTGCAATATTATTCATGACATGTTGTGTGATCTATCTGTTCAATAGGAAGTTGATGAGCATATCACAGACAGATTATTATGCAAAGACATAGAACTGGTATCGTTCCCTTGATCGCCCCTCCCACGGACCCAGCAACGAGCCCAGGCAGCGCGCGAAGCGCGCTGCCTGGGCGAGGGAACTGGAACTTCCAACTTGAATTTAATTACCCCTTGCTATCAACTGTGGCTAAGGGATGTTGGACACTAAGTGGATGTTGGACAATGCACTGTAAACAGGGCTAGCCAAGACACTGATAATTCCTGTTCAATAAATCAAGTGTTCAAAATATTCATGTTGTACATGTACACCAAGGTATACAACTATCCAGGCAATTCAGATGCAGTTAATAATGGTTTATAAAGAATCATATGGGTGTGCAAATTTATGATTTTGTGTACAAGTACAGTGTATGAACTTTTGAAGTTCTGTCAGGACAAGGTCCAGAGATCATGGAGATGAACCGTGGTTAACATGCTTATCCTGTAGTGGTTCAGGATCAATCCGTACATTACTATGATCTACTCATGAGTTTTCCTGTATGTTGTCAAGGGCAAGGCCAAGCTAGGCATGTTCATAGAATTTGGAAAATTTGAATATTTTCTTAGAAGTGAATTTAAATTAAAGGTGTCAACATTTGAAACAACATGGTGGTTGAACCAACTTTCTAGATTACAATAAGTACTTTTATTAAAGGTGCAATTCATGATTTTGATGCGGCCTCTTTTCTAGCTAAATAAAAAGAAGAGTACAACATAAATATATACTGAAAATTTCACTTGATTCCGACCGTTTGTTTCCAAGTTACATGCTTTTCATTTTGAAAAATCCCCATAGACTACTGTGTTGTAATTACTGTCGGGGCCCCGACAATAATTAGAAAATGACACATTTTCTCACTTTTCTCAAAAATGCAATCACATATGAAAGAATGGTTTGGGGATCGTAACACGTACCATTTGAGGATTCTTATAAGCTAAAAAACTCAAATTTGATAGAGGTGACCTCGAGGGTGAAAAGTGGATCATGAATTGCCCCTTTAAGTTAGAGCAAAAAGAAGATTTTGCAAAATTGCCAAAAACCGTATGATCAGGGCCAGATTTTACAATGGAAAGTCTACAGAATTGAGCAGACCCCTTAGGTGTGTAATTCTATGGGGATAATATTTTATTTCAATATTTATCCATTTTAAATCCTGTTACTAATATTGTTTCTGATTCCATACATGGTTTCTGCTTGATAAATGAATACAGGGTTGTGTTTAGAAATGACTAATAAACAACTTTAATTCAACTAGAAATCATGAAAGTGACGCTCATTTAAGATAAAAATGGTATAATATTTTGCATTGTTTTCTATGGGAAAATGAGCAGTGGCCACTTGTGATGTCACAAGTGGGCAAAGAGTTTTTGATATGAAGGGCGCCATCTATTGGTTTTTACTGATCTTGGCTAGCTAAGCAAGAGAAAGCATTGAAATGAATTGTATGATAATGCAGTTTAATAGTTTTCTGATTGAACAGTTTAGCACCATTCCGTTTATGACAATGTATGGCCTTTATTTATTACTTTCCTCTTCTGCGAGATGTTTTGGATGGTACGTTTTTATTTGCTGTTTTGTGAATTTCATAAATTGTTTTAAATATCTGTACACTCGGATTGGTCTTTTCTTGAATAACGTTCCTCAATTAAATGATTTGTACATACCTGGCTGTCATTGTGTTTTTACTTTTTATCTTGTTGGAGTTTCCCCGTAGGTTGGAAAATATATTGTATAAATATTATGGTTTTAGTCAACGCTGAGAATGTTTTTATGTTGTTGGTGGTTAGATTCAAACTTTTCAGGATAATTAAAAGTAGTATGTTAATTAAGTTTCTATTATTGAAATAATTTTTTCTTAAGTTATATGGATTTGTTCCTCTCAGCTTTAAGCTAGTTGCAAGGTTTGTAGTACATGCGATTGGCAGGGATATATGAGTGAAAATACCAGAATTAGATTTATTTATTCCTAATGGTGAATTTGTTTGGCATTGAGATTATAAATAATCCTTTCTTAAGAGCTTACCGTTTGTTGTTAGAGTCCATATGAGATTACGCATGACCTAATATGATTTTTGATGATAAAATAGAAAATTTGCTTTGTTTGCTCTTTTGATATATTGTACAAGTTTTTTATTTTGGATAGGCCTAATGCTTTGGTAGATGTTTTATCAAAGAGTTGCTGATATGATCTCTAGATCATAAACATTGAGAACGGTTAGAGTTCTAGACAGTCACTCAGATCCTAGACAGTTTAAAATTTCTTGATGTAGGTTCTAGTAACGACATAATAATATTGAATGTTGTTTGATATGAATTCTCCTAATCTTTTGTTACCATCCATTGGTGCATTCTGTAGGTAGAACAAAGTGTAGTTTTAATTTCATGGATACGTACATGTGTATAAGACGAAACAAGATAACTGAAATATCATAAGGTTATCATCAGGTTTCAGATACAGATCAGATTTTTTCAGATGTTTTTAGCAAAGGCTGTTCAAGTACTAAATAAGGAGTTTAGGATGTACATGGTTGAACATGTACTATAATTTAGAATTTAGAGACAGATGAATATTGGTACCGTGATCCAATAAGAGAAACATTGGATGTTTTGGTGGACTATCACATGTTAGTATGTTTAAGGAGTTGAGAGTTTTGATGGGATTTTCCAGTATGTAACCTATTTAGATGATTCCTCTCGGAGGGAGAGATTTTTCCGTTGAGTACAGTAGTATATAATATTTATACTCCCATGAGGAGAGATTGTTGTGTTCAGTACAGAATCATATTAGCAGTGAGAATAGAATACTTCCTATTACTCCAAAGAAGAGAATTCAGTACAGTACAGAAGCAATGCATGGTACTGTTGGAGTAGTCCTTAAAATATTCCTTGAGGAGAGACATTTATATATAGGTACCGGTACAGAACCATGTTAATACAATGTTGATTGAATAGTTTTTATTATGTCTTAGAACATCTGTTCGTCAGTATACAGAACTATACATGTAACATTGATTGATATAGCACTCCTCTGAGAGATGTTTACAGAAATTTAGTGTTAATCGAATAGTCCTTTTATAATACTCCTGAGAGGAGAGATATTTCTATTCAGTATAGAGACATACGTGTAGTGATGATAGTTCTAAATACTCGTGAGGAGAGATATTTCTATTCAGTAGGCCTATAGAGACATAGTGATGATAGAATATCCTTATCACTCCTGTGAGGAGAGAGATTTCTGTTCAGTACAGAAATGTAGCTTTGATGAAATAGTCTTAGAATAATACTCCTGTGAGGGGAGATTTCTGTTCAGTACAGATAGATTAACACAGTGAAAAGAGAATTGCTCATCACAATTCCCTGAGGAGAGTAATTTTCTGGTGTTGATAGAATACTATGGTCCTTTATGGTCCTTAGGGATTTTTCTGTATAGTAAAGTATCAGTCAGCTTGAAATTGGTACAATTGAATGTACATGTAATATACTAACATGATGTTATTGATCATCTTCCTGTTTATCATTTTATGGCATAGGACATGAATATAAGGAATTCATCCCTTATAATTTTGATCTACTAAAACAGTAGCCTTTTTAGGAGAACATACTATTGGCAGATGTTTTATAACAAGCCTTGGAGCAATCTTAACAGCAGGCTTAGCAGATTATATTACTGTTTAATAGTAATCATAAATTTTTGGACACAAGATGCATTCGTGTCATCTAAAACCACTGGATTATCGATGATCAGGTATGATAATTGTAGTATTGTACATGTAAGAGGTTTGCGAGCATTAGGACATGTATAAGACCATGTTCCAGATTTAGAGTATAGACCTTTAGTGCAGTTCTGTGTGATTCCTTAGCATCAGATATGTACCGGTTAGTTGAAATTAGTTAATTTTATAATAGAGATGCTTATTACACAGCCTGAGATATTTTTATGGAGAAGAGTTCAAAGTATAATATATAGTACAGCATATAATTTTCATAGTTCATTTATAGCCATGAGCATAATTGTTTACATAGTTCTAGAAACATACAGCGTTTAGCTGGGTAGTCCCCATTTGTTTCACTTCCACATACATATCAAGATACAATTAACTGTAGTGCCTTCCAGAATTCAGACGATTATGGATAATGAATATTGTGGAATTTTTGTAGGGCAATTGAGAAAATAGATCCTTATCATCTAGATATTTTTAGGGATCTAATATGATTCACTGATCACTGGTTGTCTCCAACTTTTATCCAGAATCAAATTAAAAAAATAGCCGATTATAGAGCCCTTTGGCAGGAGCAGAAATTGCTTATTCTGATCTTGATCGATGTATTTACATTGAAATGCATGGAAAAGTACAAGTCATTCATGAGTGTACTACAATTGTATAAGATCTAGTTGTAGTAGGCACTTCAATCACCTGTTACGTAATCGGTGAACGAAATCGCTACACAGAACTTGTGTGCGTATGTTCAATAGGTGATTTTTTTTTATTTTACAAACAAATTTATTTTCAAGCTCTGCCTGCATAGATATTCTCAATCTTTGAATATGTTATCAAATCATATTTTTTCCAAACTGTCCTAAAACAGTTTTGAAAAATATTGTTTAGTTTTAGAAATATCGCGTGAGATTTACGCGATGGTCATTTCAGAAACCAAGTAAAATTTCAGTGATCACTGCAAAGCCCATAGAAATGCAATAACAAATATTTCCCTTGTCTGAAGGCACCACTTTTGGCGTGCTTTTAAATCACGCGCTTCTACGGGTGTTGACGGAAAATGCAAATCGGCGCGCTGTTATACATCAATCGCGTTCGAGATAAAGTTTTTCGGTAAGTTAAAGAGTTGAGCTACCGCTGGGTGCTTGTTGCTTAAAATACAGATGTATGGTCCCTGAGATATGGATTTTTAACCAATTCAAAATGTTTTTTCTCCAAAACGGAAAATTATTTCAACAAGCAACATGGGAAATTAATATCACTATATATCAAAGAATTTTTAAGAATTTTTCCAGCCTGATTCATTCACAAACATCGCGCCTAAATGAGAAAGAAAAATTATAGCATAATTATGCACCTTTTCTTGCGCATTTTAAACTTGACAACTCTTTGTGTACATTGGGGTGAAAACATGTTGGCTCAACGGCAGTGATCCATGAAATAAGGAAATCCCATTTGTGACCGTCCAGCTCAAAACAGCAGTAAATGCTCTTGTCATTTTCACTTTTTTACTCATTTGCAAAGACCAAGCTTTAAGGATTAAAATGACACGGCATAATGAACTTCACACGATTTCCAGAGGTCAAGTTACAGGCCGTTAAAGGTTGTCATGGAGTAAAACGTATAACTGAGATAAATGCGTTCAAAGATTAGTAAGCCGTATATTTTCTGTTGATCGTCTTAAGAATATGCTAAGTTATTTCACCTTTCCTATCATTTTCTTGAACTGAAACTTTGTTGGTATTTTGTAGTAATCACTAGAATTGTGAATCTGTCAAAAAATCAATTTCGGCAAATTATGACCTTGACATGTATAATTTTCACCTGTAGCGCAAAATGAAGTTTCTGGCATTTACTGCTCAAACGGGCTGGAAGGTCACATTTTATCAATAGAAAAACATGAAA
>JXSR01S002869.1:70875-81083 GCA_000969725.1 Ophiothrix spiculata | reverse complement strand
GGGGGATTTTTTGCATTCTAGTGACAAGGTGTTAAAAAATTTTAACTTAAGGCAGCTCGTGCAGATACGACTTTCTTGCACTCACATGATGAAATAGAGTTCTTGAAATACAAATGGTTTCATATTTTTGGGCCATAAAAGTAAGATAAAGCTTAATGTGGAAGGCCTGTATGTATAGGTGCAATTGGGTCATATTCCTCCATTATGATTTGCTGTGATGGGTTCACTGCACCTCCTTCACATTAATGCTGCTTTCATACTTGTGTAGTTTTGCAGCTTTGTCGCTGCATGACGTATATTTTTTTGCAAAAACTTGCCGCTCACGGTTATCGTAGCGGCAAAGCTATATGTCGCTGAGATAATCGATATTGGCAAATTTTTGTCGCCCAACAAGATTTTACGAGTTGAAATGAATTCAACTTTCAGAGCGACATGGAGCGGCAAATCAGCAAAGCAACAAAACTGTAAAGCTACAACGTTTGAAATAAACCAAGCCACAGAGCTGCAAATCTATAAAGCTGCAAATTAGCGACAATAAGTATGGAAGCAGCATAGCATAAGTCTGTTACCTTCAAAGTATTGAATAATGCAGTATCTAGTAGTAAGAAATTTATGGAGGAAATTAGTATCATTTTGATTGCCATGTTATACTGAAAGATTTCTGTATTAAATATGTTGATCCTGGATTTCCCAACCAGAAATCAATCTTTATTCAATCTTACCTTCCCCCTTCTGTTCTCCTTGGAAATAAGGGTGTCAAAAATATGTGGATTTAGGGTTTCCACCAGGAAGTCAATTTTTACTGAAATTTTAGCCCAAACACAATTTTGCCTATAAAACTAATAAGCCGTGACATTAGCTCCTGCAATTGGATGGGTGGTAGTGCGCATCCATTTCACGCCCATTTGGGTGCATCATTATGCTTTATCAGCGCATTGTGGGATTAAATTTCAGTAAATATTGATTTCCGGTTGGGAAACCCAGGATCGATGTATTGATGCTCATGGAGGAGAGTTATTGTACCTCAAATATTTTTTTGGGTGTGCATGGGAATTGCAAGATGCACAAGACACTGATGGGAATGTGGACAAAGTTTGTGCATGAAATAAAGTGCACACACCGTCTATGTGTTTAGTAAAGGTTTACGTGATCTACCTAGCTATCGGGCTTGTTTGCAAACAAATCCGGAGGTAAATTATTTGCTTCTATTAAAGACAACACAATGATAACGAGCAGAGATCCCCTTTTCAAATTTCTTGATTCATACACAAAGATGGACTCTGGTTTGGTGAATGAGGGGTGAGAGGTTTAACATTGGGACATTACTGGTTTACTAAACATATTCTCTCATACAAATATTTGCATAATCAATAAAGGAACACAAAACATAAAATACACAAATGGAGTTTATGTTTGACATTCAAGCCAAAATTGCAATGTGTTATGTATTGAACACGTACAGATATGGAGGCTAAACCACTTTACTTTCCGACATGCTGTGAAGAAATCAAGTATCTTATATATAAGTCACACCACATTGTTCAACCAACTGAATATATTTTTCTCCTTGAAATCTCTATGGTGAAAAAAAGAATTTTGGTGAATTTAAAGAACAAAAACACCAAATCATGTTTGTAACACTCAAACTTAAACTAAAAACCAAGGTTTAAAGGTGCAATTAAAAAGAAGAGTACAACATAAATATATACTGAAATTTTCACTTGATTCCGACCGTTCGTTTCCAAGTTACAAGCTTTTCAGCATTTTGAAAATCCCCATAGACTACTGTGTTGTAATTATTGTCGGGGCCCCGACAATAATTAGAAAATGACACATTTTCTCACTTTTCTCAAAAATGCAAGCACATATGAAAGAATGGTTTGGGGGTTGTTACATATACCACTTTAGGATTCTTATAAGCTAAAAAAATCATATTTGATAGAGGTGACCTTGAGGGTGAAAAGTGGATCATGAATTGCCCCTTTAAGGTACGTTTTTCAAACATTAATTGTGATGAAAGATTTCTTACTGTTTGAGCTTTCTGCAGCTCTGACTGGATGGGTGCCATGTTGGAAACAAAGGTCTGGTAGATGTCTTCATCATCATCACCTTTGCTCTGGCTGCAAGGAGAAGCAAAAGTACATGGTGAGGGTTACATTTACAAGCAATGTGGCCACGCACTCAGGATTTGTGTTAACACTGTACCGTAGTTGTTACTACAATCTTCTGCAAAACTGTGGGGTCACTTAGTGATATTAAGCACTCTTCACGCTCCCCTTAATCAATGTTATATTTTAGACATACGTTTACATAACATTGATTCAGGATGGGCGGGAGGAAGGGGATTGATAAAGTTTTGTAAACGGCAACATTTTATGTTTTATATACGATCAGTCAAACAATATTACACAGTTAACTTTTTCATTGTCATTGTGTCCATAGCATAAGTGTCCCAATGAGGTTTGCAGAAGATTGTGGTTTCCCAAGCCATGACCAGATAGTAATGGATGAGTCAAATTAAAAAGTGCATCATTACACATGACCACAAACTGATGTTAAACCCTAGCGGTTCATTAATTAGACACACATAATGTTGGTGACTTGAAAATATTTTTAGGCATGACCAAGACTCACACTTTGAATTGGCTAATGAACAGTTCATGTGTTGGTATGCCTGTCATGATCAAGTGTGAACATGCCCTCAAAAATATTTTTAAGATAAACAGCTCATGAGTTGGTATGCCTGTCATGATCAAGTGTGAACATGCCCTCAAAAATATTTTTAAGTTAGGGCCTACATTTAATATGTGTCCTTTCATCTCGAACCAGCCATAAATGCAACAAATATCATTTTTGAATTTTTTGAACTACAGGTGGACATATATGTAAGGAGATGAAAAAAAATCCTGTTTTACGGGAAGGTGGATCTCTCAAGTAGGGTAGGTTGGTTGGGCAAATCTTTGCCTAAAATAACAAAAAATTGGGAGAAAAACTTATAAAAAAAAATTTCTTTAAAAATTTAACCAAAATTGTTAAATTTTAGCCAAAAAACTGCTGATTTTAAATGATTTTGGCAAACCTAAAAAAAACCTTCAAAAACGCAAATTTAGGGTCGGTCGGGCCCGTAAAACAGTTTTTTTTTTTCATTTTCGTCGCCTAAAGGATAAAGGATATTTTCAGCACACCTAAATCTGATACAAAATGCACTTTGAGAATATCTTGAGAAGTGCTATTTATAGCACACCAGCTATTTTCAAAATACAAGGCTTACAACATGGTCTTTGCAAATGCATGAAAATGTGAAAATAACAAAAGGCTGCATTTACAGCTGGTCACATATCACTGTAAGTATGCTTGAATAAATAAAGTAAGTTTCACTGCAAACCATCTCAGCATTTCACGTCACACCACCAAATCAATGAATCAGTTGAAAAACACATTGAATTAGAAAGGTGCGTATTCCAATCACTTTCACTCAAAAAATAAAAATGGAGATTTTGATACGAGATGAGAGCGCATATTTTTCTCATAACCCCTGTAAATTTTACGACCATATTATGTTTCGTTGAAGAAGTACTGGAATATCTTGTCAAAAAGAATAAATATCGTTTAGGTTTCTATGGGTCACTCTCAGACACATTTTTGCCTGCAGCTGTAATTTGGCTCAAGGCATGCAAATGAAACTTGACAATTGCTTGTTTGTAGGTAATGAACCTTCTTTCAAATATGGAAAAAGTATATGTTGAATTTGTCACCAGATCGGAATACCTTTCTTTAATAAGTTTTCTAACAACAAGATGTTATATGACAAAATGTACATTTACACATTCATAGTATTAATCATTCAGTTTTGACCATATTAGGTCAGTTTTAATATATTTGCCTTCTACAAGACAGTAACAAAATAAAATAAATAAATAAATAATGATATTAACTTATAAAAGTATACAATTGTAGAAACAAAATAATGCAAAGATTTCAAAAAGCCTAAAAAATCATACCAAAATTACAACTTTTGAAAAAAATGCAAAATTCAATCTTAATCTACTGCCTTGTGGAAGACAAACAGTCTGTAGATTCTATGTTTACACCATTACTTTGATGACCTCATGTAATGGGCCTTTATGTCTACTATGCCAACACCAAACATGAAGGGAACTCAGACAAGCTTACCTGACCTCTCTGTGTCGGATATTGGCAAGCAAGGAAACAACATATGAGCAAATTAATTCAAGCAAACAAAACAAAAACCATTTCTTTTGTGTACTCAAATGATTATTAAATGAAATAAAATGGTTGAATGAAATAATTGAATACACAACTTCTTGGACAAACAAACTCTAAATACCAAAAGATGGCTCTGCAGTGAGATAATAGTGAAAGTGAAAGTACAAGAGAATTGTCAAATATCTGGTTGCCTTTATTCAAACTTATATCCTTTGGTAAGTTCATAACTTAGATTTCGACTGGATCGGACAATGATCTTTTTATGTTGGACCCCATCTTAACAACCTAGACGAGGTCTACCCATTATGAGCTTGTCCATGATTTTATTTATGAGCAGGAGATCCACCTCTGAATACACAAGCCCCTCCTCTGGACAAAACTTTATTAAGACACTTACACATGTCTTTCTCTAGTTTTTGTGTGACCAAGGCATTAATTTTAGCCTCACTGTAGTTGCAGTCCACAGCTTAACAAGAAACTTACACATGTCTCTCTACTAGTTTTAATGTGACCAAGTCACTAATTCTAGCCTTTTGGGGTTGCAATATACAGCTTAAAAAGAATACTTACAAATGTCTCTCTACTAGGTTTTGTGTGACCAAGGCATTAATTCTAGCCTCATTGTAGTTGTCATCTTATATCTACAGCTTAACAGGAATACTTACACATGTCTTTCTACTAGTTTCAGTGTGACCAAGTCACTAATTCTAGCCTTTTGGGGTTGCAATATACAGCTTAAAAAGAATACTTACAAATGTCTCTCTACTAGGTTTTTTTGTGACCAAGGCATTAATTCTAGCCTCATTGTAGTTGTCATCTTATATCTACAGCTTAACAGGAATACTTACACATGTCTTTCTACTAGTTTCTGTGTGACCAAGTCATTAATTCTAGCCTCAATGTAGTTGTCATCTACAGCTTAACAGGAATACTTATACATGTCTCTCTACTAGTTTCTGTGTGACCAAGGCATTATTTCTAGCCTCGTTGTAGTTGCCTTTTACAGCTTACCAAGAATACTTACACATGTCTCTCTACTAGTTACTGTGTGACCAAGGCATTAATTCTAGCCTTTTTGTGGTTGCCCTGTACAGCTGAACAAGAATACTTACAAATGTCTCTCTACTAGTTTTTGTGTGACCAAGTCATATTTCTAATTTCTAGCCTCATTGTAGTTGCCATCTACAAGAATACTTACACATGTCTTTGCACTAGTTTCTGTGTGACCAAGGTATTAATAATTCTAGCCTCATTGTAGTTGCCATCTACAGCTTAATAAGAATACTTACACATGTCTTTCTACTAGTTTCTGTGTGACCAAGGCATTAATTCTAGCCTCGTTGTAGTTGCCATCTACAGCTTAACAAGAATACTTACACATGTCTTTCTGCCAGTTTCTGTGTGACCAAGGCATTAATTTTAGCCTTGTTGTAGTTGCCATCTACAGCTTAACAAGAATACTTACACATGTCTCTCTACTAGTTTCTGTGTGACCAAGACATTAATTCTGGCCTTTTGTGGTTGCCATATACAGCTTTACAAGAATACTTACAAATGTCTCTCTAATATTGACTCACCAAGGCATTAATTTTAGCCTTGTTGTAGTTGGTGTAACAGATAAATAAGAATACTTACACATGTCTTTCTACTAGTTTCTGTGTGACCAAGGCATTAATTCTAGCCTCATTGTAGTTGCCATCTACAGCTAGTTTAGCAGCAGTCTGTGCTGCATGGGCCCCAATCACAGCAACATTAGCATCTGAAATAAATCAGGATTTCAAAATGTAAATATCTATATACTATTTATAATAGCATTCAAAAAGAAAGAGTTCCTTGGATTTCATTGAATAACAATTGCTCAATGCCAACAGGCCTCTACTGGTACCACATCGGTAATTAAATTGTGTAGCATCGTCTGCTAGGTTGAGAATGCCTGTTGGCAGGCAGAACGTGACCCTTATTGCCTAAAATTAATTCCAGAATATGTAGAAAAAAGTATTTTCCCCCAAAATGTTGAAGTTAATCCTGCTTATTGGACTGTTATTAAATGATTCATGATGAAAAGATTTTGTTTGTACCATTTTTGAAGAAATTTTACGACTTTTGGAGAACACAGGGTTTCTTGTGAGTGGCACTATTTTCCCAATGGGCATGGGCGCACTAAAAATGAAGCATGACTTTGATGCATCGTACCTTGAAAACTTTGCCTTGACCATATATTTTTTTCCATTTTGTAGAAGAGATATGTCCATTATCTTTCAATTGAGACCATGCACATTGTAACCAGTCGCTTTTAAGTCTTGAAAATGACGTTTAAAGACAGGGCATTATGCATGTAAAGTCAATGGGGACGTATTTACCGGTGTGTTTCCTACTACACGCTGAGTGTAATACAAGGTAAAATGTGTAAATATCTTGTGACAGCTGGTAGATCATACCTTTCCTAAAGGAGCACTGCTGAAGATCCATGATTGTTAGAAAGCAGTGTTTCTGCTAAAGCCATATGATACGCCAGGCGCAGGACCAGGGGGTCACTTAAATTGATGGAAGGTACAGGTTTGTGCCACGCTCAAGACCCCCTTTTGAAGCCTCTCCTCCTGCTCCCCAAGATGCCCATTTCGAGATTACTTCAGTTACTAAAATGGCTCAAAAGTGTGTTATAAAGTTTTCAACCAAGTTTTTAGTGATTTTTTGCTCCAAAAGTCGTAATTTTACGGGCTGCAAAAAAGCAGTTCCTGAGACCTCAATTTGGAGAAAAATCAGCTCCATAGACCCTATTTTGACCAAAATCACTTCTACATGACCCCAAGTTGGACAACCCAAATGCTTATATACCCAAAATTGTTTGACACTCCCCCCCCCCTTTGTGTGCTTTGTATGTACAATGAATTTTGTATGATCTACCTCTTGTACAGTGCCTGTATCATGTGCTATATGAATGCTTTTATCATATTTTTTATCATTACATTTTATACTTATCTTTACGACAAAACTAGCAATATCCGCTTTCAAAAGAGACAGAGGCCAACTTTGTAAATACTGGGGATTTAAAGTGCGCTATGCCTCCCAGATTTGCAATTCCACTCAGCCTCTGCACACTTTACAGGTGTTCGCTGACCACTGTGGCCAGTAAGCTCCATTCCACTCCAAGCATCATTTCAGGTTCTGCGGCAACCTCAAGGGGTGCTGAACCTCGATCAGCCCACATACGCAACATCGCCGCCCCAATCAGCTCCCCGAGTTTCGTACGGGTTTCCACAAGACAATTAGCAGTTAGTTCCTTGTCCATGGGAATTTCAAGCATACTAAACTTTGGTACCAGCGGGGTTCGAACTCGGGACCTTCGGCACTGCAAGCGAGCGCCTTACCGATTTAGCTAACTTGACTGCCCTTAACATGTAACATGTAGCCTGGAAGGTGACAAACACTAGGTTGCACCCTGGCAGTGACAAATGATTGGAAAATGAAGTATGTTTAAACTGTCAGAGGAATTTTATTAATGATGCGATGCTTACTTTGCTCAGCAAAGTGCCTATCCTTAGTGACTGGTTTGTCCATGGTGATGACTCTCAGATACTGGCCTCCTTTGGAATCGGTATATCTCACTTGGAGTTGGAATGGAAGTCTCTCTAAACCTGCAATCTGGTTCTTGGCTTGAGTCTTGGTCATGTCATAGATTGGTTCATCTGGTGCAAAATGAAAATGACAAATTTGAGTCAAGTAATGTTAAGGTAATACTATAAGATTTTGATCAAAAGTGGTTTATAGTAATAAACACAGCATAAATGAAGGAATGTGACTACCTAAAAGCGTTTTCAAGTGCATTTTGTCAAAAAAATTGTTTTGCCAGCGAAAAATGGATAAAAATCACATGCATGGTTTCCTATACTAATACATGGTGAAATAAATTTGGGATCCCAAATTTAATTCAACAAATGACAATAACAGAAAAAGTAAGCATATTTAAACCAAATCATTTTGAGGGTATTAATATCTACCAAAAACAAACCCAATAAGCTAATAAAATCAAAAGTCATGGGTGAAGGGGGCGCTTCACATTTAACACTTTATAGTATTGCTTTAAGTACTGCCATAACAGGCTATACAACAATACTCAACAAAATATCACTGCATAACCAGATTTCCATTAGTGGTAGTTCAACCTATATTAGTTTATCTGATAACCAACATATGAGACTGAAAAGGTACAACCACCAATTTTCACCATATCATTTGGAAACTGAAAAGGAAAAAAAAGAGTCTCACTAGGGCACAGGCAACAAATTTCTAAATTTTAAATCTATAAATCCCATCCTGATCATGTTATGGAGACAATATTTGATTGATCATAGCTACATAATTTACTGATCCATATTATTAGACAACATTTGCTTATTTTCACACAACTTCATTGAAATTTACTTCAAACTGATGTAATTTCTATTAAACAAAAATTCCTCTTTTCTAACACATTTCACAACAAGGATAAAAACATACAGTGCTATCAGACTAACAAATGAAATAATGGGGGAGCTGCACGCTCTATGGCTATGTTACAGCTAAGTATTATTAAAGCACTTCAGGAACTCTAGGTCTAAACTACATAGCTTTAAAAGTATAACCTTGAGTGACAATTATAGACAGCTGATTCCATCTGAAATAATAAATTGCTCATAAAATCAAAATGATTTAACTGATTCTGCTGAAATTTAAACCTCTTTATTGGTCATCTGTTATATGACATTAAAAACTAAATTTTGAAAATTTGGACCATGCTCCTTTAAACCACAATTATGGTTCAAGCCATGCTTCATCGACACAATAAATATACGGAAGCGGTTAGGAAACATGTCTACTGAGTGCAGCCTAATAGCAAGTCTATATTAGACATTGTAAGGTAGCTGACAATATCCGTAATTCATTCCTTAACTTAATTATGTCAGGCCTTGTCTTTTGAGGCAAGCAAGAGCTATATTATCACTCGCCTAAAATAAAGCTGAGATTAGCTTTTTTGTCACTCACCTACATTTGATGAAATAATAATGCAAGTGATTAAAATCACTCTCCTACAGCTCACCTGACAAGTTTTGAGGAGAGTAATCGCCAGCAAATTTCAAAAGACAAGGCCTGTTATGATGTATTTATTCTTTCAAATGATAAATTTGCTATTACCTTCAGGCTGTTGAACCTCTACTAAAGTTCCTCCAAAGTTGTCGTATAAAACTGAAGTGAAATGCAAAACACATGAATGATATGATAAGATGAGGTGATCAATGATAATGATAGATGCAGCATTCAACACTAAAATTGTTAACTGTTTAAAGTACCCACGTTCATTCCCATTTTACATAAGTCAACGAGAGACCATTAGATTTTACAATATTTCAGAAAAATATATGGACTGTATAATGCCGAGTTATTTTGATTGTATATGCCAAACAGGAAGCCTCTTGTTAAATGCTGGTTTTAAGTATGAATATAACACAAAGACATATAAGCTTCTTGAAATGAAACTGGTATAAAATTGGTGTGATGGCACATGTATGAAAATCTTATGTATGTAATAAAATCTATGATATACAACATATTCAAATTAAATACTGAAGTTATATCTAAAAACATTTGCAGCTTAAAATAAATCTAGCACTGATGAAAGATAATATCTAGTTGAAAATTGGCATTTTATATTACATAACAGGGGCCATGCATCTAGATGAATAGTGTTGCTATACAGAGTCAATGCAGTACACATAAATGAAATAGCAGATTGAAAAATTGGATTGATCAGAAAAGTTAGACATATGATACGAGTCAATGAACGGATACAAACCTTCTTTGACTCTGACACCAAACTCAAACGTAGTTTCCATCTCTTTGGTGACATTGCCAATATTTCTGGACACTACACTAGCCTGCTCTTCATCTCGGATATATCTGAATCATTTTTAAGGGAAAAAAGGTTTGTGACTTATTAACATATA
>JXSR01S002869.1:60427-70553 GCA_000969725.1 Ophiothrix spiculata | reverse complement strand
AATCCATCACTAACAAGATCAAAATCAAAATTTAAAAACAGCATTATTTCAAAAGCTACTATTTATTTATAGGAGTTTTCATAATTTGATCTGTAATAAATATACCATTTTGAAACTTCACTGAGATTTCATGAGTTATCTCCTTCTTAAAATTCAAACTTACAAGCCCGTATGAAGTATAAGCTTAACACTGACATTGGTAGCTAAGATGTTATCATCTAAAATACTTGCAAATTCTTCACCTAGATTGAGTGGGTCAACAATGGTCACCTGAAACACACAAAAAAAGCCGCGATTAAAATGGATTAAAGCCGACAAGAGAGTCAGAGGGAGACATTTAATGGACGTTCAACGCTGATTCAATATTGAATCAATGGTTCTTTTCTTCAAATCAGCTATAACTGAACACATTGTTGCTACAAATCATTCTATTAATTAGGATGATTCTACTGTCATTGACCGTGAAGCAGATAAATGCACCCATTGGATCAAGGAGGCAATATGGATATGCAGGAAGGAAAACAAACTCTTAACAAAGACGAGGGGGCCTATAAGTTGAACAACATTTACAATCAAATCCTCACGGCTCACGCCCTTAGCTATGGCAGCTGTCAAGCATCATAAAACCAAGAGACAGAGTGGATATGGTCGTCAGTCTGAAGAAGTTACTAGCGGAGTAGTGAAACATTACTAATTATATACCTCATATATAGATTCCTGTCCTCTGATTGGTTAAAAGTGAGGGCCTGGATTTATCTAGGCCATATAAATTTACTATGCCCGGGGCATATTTTTCACTAGGCCCGCTCAATGTATTTTGCGTCGTGTAATTCGAGCTTTACGCGTGCGACTTTATGCATTCATGGTCAAACACGCGTTGCAGTGCGTAAACTAGACGACGATGCGGTCAGCTCTGAAAGGAAAAACAAATATCGTAAATTATCATCGGGCACTTGAGTGCTTCTTTTAACCAACCAGAGGACAAAAATATATATATTTGGTATATATAAACGAATATTGACTGCTTTTTGTTCGGGGTATGGTTAAAATTATTTCCCCACGGTGATCTTAAAACCATGAATCACCTTGGGAAAATAATTTAAACCATGCCCCTCAAAGCAGTCAATATTTGTATAATGTGAGTATAACACCATCTCACTTTTTCACTTGGATTTGTCAAACTGAACATTTTTACTTTGAATCAATGTTGAAATTTCAACTTTCGTGTTAAAAAGTTTAAAAATATTTCAACCTAAAAATTACTTATTGATAGGGTCTTAAACATGACCCAAATGTAATTTCATTCATATTTTTGCTTTATTTTGTAAAGGTATCAATGATTTCAATGAAACACTCAGTGAAACTTAATATACAGTCTAGAAAAGAGAAATTACGAATAACTATGAAGGTGATATTTCAACGTTGAAAATGGGTTGAACCTTTAATCATAGATGATAAGATGTTGAATTATGGTTGCAATGAAACTTCAAGATGTTTTTAACATTGAAAAGTCGTTGAGTTGAAACTTCAAGGGTGATTCAATATTAAAATGTCAACTTGTGTCCGCTGGGTATGGACTTAAGGTGGTTTCAGACTAGCTGTCGTTGCAGCATACGACCAAACATTTGCAATTTATAGTTGTCGTACTGTAGCACGACACATTTGCATATTGCCGCAATGGTCTGTCGCAAGAAAAGTTGAATTTATTCCAACTCAAAATATTGTGCCGTTGCGACTATCACAAAAGGGTAATCGATATTTCGGCTTGCCGTATGGCAAGGAGATGCGACAAGGTCGAGTTTGTGCACTTTAAATTGTTGCATGTCGTATGGTCGTACAACAGCACGACAGGCTAGTCTGAAACCAGCTTTAGAATTGACATACATGGCCAAGCATTAGAGGTCTCTAGCTGGTATAACCAGATAGATAGTCTAGAATTTTTTATCTAGAGAGAAGTGTATGTTTTAACAAGCTTTTAAAATCTCACCTGCTCCTCTCTACCCAGGTAAAAACAGGGTTAGTACACTTTTTCACTTACAAAATTTAAGGACTTTCAAGGACTTTTCCAAGAACAATTCAAGGACTTTTATCTGCGGCGGCCAGCAGAATATGCATCAACAAAATACATTTGTTTTTGCCCATTTTTGGATAAAAATAATTGCATGGTAAATTCTTTTGACATATTTATTTTTCAATGTTTCTGACATTCAACAATTCAAGGACTGACAGTTTTTCAAGGACCCATACTCACCCTGGAGTACTATCATTCTTTGATTTTAGAAGGTATCAGACTGTAGAATGTGAAGGAGGTATAGCAATTTCCTCATAGCAAGCCAAAATTACCTCTGTACAAGCTGGTTATCCACATCTACCTACTTATACAAGATAACAAATGACGTCGTCTACATTCAACCCCGGCTCTGAAACCAAAAATCACCAGATCACGTAGGGGAAACAACTGCCAGTTCAACGAGATTACAGCCAACACAGATGTCTACCTACAGTCCTTCCTCACAAACACGGTCAGAAAATGGAATAAGCTACCTCAAGAAACAATCAGCGCCCCTAATCATAAGCAGTTTAGGTCAAAAATTTAGGTCCACCACTCCCAGGGCCTCTTTGCAAGATTTCAACGAGGAATATTCAAGAGGACAACCACCAAGTACCAAGCAAGTACCAAGTACAAATGTGACATGATCAAGAGAAATGAGCGACATGTCTTCAATGTCTTTAATTTTCAATTTTAGTTTTTCAATGTGATCCAACTGTGCATTATAAATACTACATTCTGATCCAAACCCAATCTGAATAGGTCAGCTGGTTCCAGGGATATGACAATTCTCTGAAGTAAAAAACAATGAAAAACAAACAAATATTCTGCCTCTATTGCTCTGCATCATCTCAATATCAATACTTCTAACATATGACTCATTCCCCTTGATCATGCCACAAATCATCATAAGTGCAAAAAAGTCGTATCTGCAATGTCTGCCTTGTATTCTATTTTTTAACACCTAGTCACTAGAATTTCGCATATCCCTCGAAATTTCTCTGCCATATGTCAGTGGCTCTTGAAATGGTTCTTCAGGTGTCACCTGAAGAACCATTTCAAGAGCCACTGACCCAAGACTGGAGATTATATAGTGTGCAATCAAAAATTAATGACAAATGGCAGCTATTGCAGATACGACTTTCTTGCACTAGCATGACAACATATTGTTTCTGACTAACCTTTCCACCTGTCTTATCTGCCACGTTACCCAACTCTATTGCACGACAATCTTCACCCTCAACAGTGAGAACAGATACACACACCCTGCAAATTCAACATGAAAGAAAATCAAGGAATTCTTCTTTTACTTTTATGATGACAGAGCCAGGGGAGTGACAAAGTATCATATATGTGCCTGCCTTTTGGGGTGGGTTTTCAGACTTTGGCATAGCGATTTGGTGGTTTTCTTCTCAGATGAAAGCACCCAATTTTCATAAATTGGGTGCTTTTTGGGAAAATTTTGCAAACAAAGCACCCAATTTGATTAAAATTGGGTGCTTTGCATCAAAATTGGTATATTTATGGGTGGGTTTTTTAGCCAAAAATAGGTATACAGATTGTCAAGTTTTTCAAAGTCTGGCAGGCACATACCCGTACAATACCCGTGAGATCCCCCCCTGGGTGACAGAGGTTGACGCTGATTGGATGTGAGTTTGGGGCTGGCATCAAGACCTATTATTGCATGTTTCTTCTAAGTAATCCAGTTTCCTGCAGTAACCCATAAATATTAGACAAAGTTGAGTACCCAGTGACATTTAAATTGATGTACAGCTTCTCTATAGATACATGTTTTAGGAATTCACATATAGTATATGTAGCTGTTTCAGTGTATATTCATTTGTGACAATTTTAACAAATAAACATTAACTATTTCAATCCAATATATCTAGTGCTCTGATTTTCCCATGATGCATCTAGAAAACTTGTGTAACTGAGGTAATCCCTAGCTGAACAATTTATTGCAAAAGCCACAAACTTGCTTCAGCATAAGTGGTTTTCAGTAAAAATCAACAGTTTAGACTATTGTTATTACTGATGTTGATGGAAGATTTGCCTCACAAGTAACTATTTTTTCTTTGTCATATGCAGGATTTTAACCTTTTGACCTCTGACTTACCCAGCATCCCTTGCATAGTCTCCTACTTGATCATAAAATTCCACTGATTGCTCATAAGTTTCATCATCACCACCATCTAAATTACCGAGCCCAACATTAGCTTTACCATCAGTGCAGATGATAACCTTTGACCCTGCTTTCTGAGAGGCAATAGCCGTTGACATAAGTAAACATGGACCAAGCGCTGTTTGACCTCCTTCTACCAAACTGTCATTAAAGAAAAAAGAACAAATAGCATGTTGATTAAAGGCATTAGCCACAAAAAATGAAGAGCAACTTTCCTCAACACCTACTGATTTTATTGCATTTTTAGAAAGTACTTCCAACTACTAACTAATATCCTTAACCATTCTTGTTGAACTTGAACATTTATAGTAAAATAGACAATTGTTTGAGCTTTGAATTTCTCATTCTCCGGAGAATGAGAAATTAAGTGATAGTGTTCCTAGAAAGTAATCACTAAATTCTTAAAATTTAAACTTCTTTGTTACTAACAATATATTTTAGTGAAGAAATCATGTTGTTAAGTATATTTAACCTTCCTAAAAGAATATTATTCACTTTTAAATCAACAGCCGAACATCTGTAATCTCAGACTTTAGGAAAATAGAAACACTACTGACAGAACCCAAAGAAATAAATTTGACTAAAAAAAGTATTTTTAGAGCAAGTAATATGAATGTGTTTGTTTGTTTTGATACTATTAAGATCTCTCTTTGATTCAATAAGTTTTCACAAGTTTTCATATCAAAACGGATCATGGCTAATTCCTTTAACTATTAACTTCGTTTTATTCCTTGGTAAAAGGTAAAAGTTCAAATCAAAACTAAAGCTTACTTTTACTTTATTTAGGGCTTGCGAGTGACAATAAAATTGTCTACAGTTCCCTACTCACACATACAGCACCACCGAGTGATGCTCAATCTCGGTAACCTTCACCGAGTCACAGCACCCCCACGTGACAAGTTTGGGGCTGAAGAAAGTCAAGCGAGTTGCTGACAGACAGCTTCCCATAGGTAAGCTAAAAAATGCTATTTTGTAAAGTTCAGAAATTGTCAAACAAAATGGTTATTTACCTGAATACTTTGTCAGAAAGGCACCTCCTGACCTCTGATATCGGTTGAGGTAATGGGATGCTACAGCCTAGACTTATTACTGTGTCCTTATCAGTAAGACTAGCACCCTCTAGGGGCATTGGTTCATCTGTTCCATCGCCAATTATAGTCACCTTCATAATACAAGAAAAGGATATAAGTGAAACATGGAAGTATTAGGCCCTACCTATGACATTATAAGTTGGAAAATTTACATGGTACCTTTATAAATCTTGAATATTTGCAGTATCAAAGCACATACATGTACACTCCCGGTCAAAACTGTTTGCGCAGCTGTTACATCAGACATAATCGCCTTGTTTATATCAAATTATCCAATATTTTTGTAAAAAT
The DNA here is from genome assembly GCA_000969725.1 of Ophiothrix spiculata. Taxonomy (NCBI): domain Eukaryota; kingdom Metazoa; phylum Echinodermata; class Ophiuroidea; order Amphilepidida; family Ophiotrichidae; genus Ophiothrix; species Ophiothrix spiculata. The sequence goes on along the minus strand of JXSR01S002869.1, from coordinate 64,936 downwards.
TCTATTTGTGTACATGCTATATTTATCATTTAACATTAATAAATCAACTCTCTTGCAATTTTTGACCTTCTGTAACCACTGAAATTTATAATTTTCTAAACCGTGTCAAACCCACACGTAAAATTCCCATAGAGCTGAACCTACTTAATTATTCATAAGATGTTTTTTTCCATGTAAAGCTATAGATTTTCGCTTCTTTTAGACGTGGAATTTTACACAAATGCGCAGTAATTCATTTAGACTTTTTGTTTATGATTTATTAATGTTAGATAAATAAAGCATGTACACGATAAGGATTTTCACAATAATAATGGATAATTTGATATAAACAAGGCGATTATGTCTGATGTAACAGCCACACAAATAGTTTTGACCGAAAGTGTAGTGTGCCAAAATCGTTGGTAAATTTGTTGACCATCAGTTTAATCCAAGTTGCACTGATGATCCATTCATAGACACAAAGGGAGACAGGAGACCTGCCTATATACCAAGTATAATGGGATCTACTTCAGTTCCATTAAAATCAACTTTGACTGTAGTGATTTGGTTAGTTGTAGAGCAGATGTGATACATCATCAGCTAAAATCTAAATAACTTAAATTTGATCCCCCTGATGGGATAAAAATGTTACCTGGTCTGGTATCTTCCCTCTAAATTAGGTTCTTGGTGACTATTTTTATCATAATTTAAAATCAGTGCTCAGTTCTAGGGCATGTTAGATAGATCTGACTGAAATTAGCTAGTAAAAATGGGCATGAATAGTATTCTATGAATGTAGAACCAATAATTTTAAAATAATAATTTGGGGTCACCAGGCTCGTTTTTGTATGCAAGTCAGTTTAAAAATAGCATTTTCAGAAAAAAATTAGTACAGGGGTCTATGGGAAAATTAGCAAAAGTATATATTTACTGTTGCTATAAAAATTTTGGTGTCAATTTTTTCACAAATATTTGCGCAAAAGTATGTTCTTTCTCAAAACAAAATAAAAAGTGGGGGTCATCGACATATTTTTCATGAAAAATGAGAAAATGTGAAATTGTTTGCCTTCAAAGCGCTATTCTGAGTATACTGCGAAATCAAAACAAGTGGACCAGACACCTTAACTGTTGGCTATAACAATTCACATGATTTATTGTTGTACATACCATATCATTAAAAGCAACCAGACCCACTCTTTTGTTTCCATACATCGATTGCATTTTGTTCAATTGTTGATCTATTGCAGTCTGCATAGCCTAGAATGGAAAAATGTGAACAGAAATTTAATCAACTGCCTTTTGTCCCCAGGAGACCACTCGAGTATAATGCTGCAGGCATAGCGTGACCAAGAAAAATGTGAATTAGGGTTGTTTTTGAGGACAGAAGGGTGTATCAGGTGACACCGTTTAGGGTATCAAACCAACCATTTTCAAGAAATAGGGTACTTTTTCAAACCCTAGTGTTAATATGGTAACGGTAAAATCCCCATTTAGTATGTGAATAGGGTAAAAAGGTATAATTTTAGCTTCAGAAAATATCACCCTTTAGGGGGTGTTTTGAAAACCTGTGGATAGGCTATGCCTGCAGCATTATATTTGAGTGTCCCCTCCCTACCGGCTTTTGTCATATTACATATCCCCCAGAAGTGAGAAAAGTGAGAAGTGATTATTATACAAATAATGATTGCTTTAACCATCGTCTAACCAAGTCTTTTTTTGAAACAGGTCTAACCAGGAGAGGGGGGGACCCCCCGAAATTTTTCCCCATATGAACTTGTGGCCCGCAAGACCCAATATTAAAAACATATGTGTACCGCTGCAGCAAAAAGGTCCAGTTGTCGACTCGTACATGTTGCTCCTTGTAGCATATCTAATGTATGGTATTTGTATACATCAGATATGCTACAATGAGCAACATGTATGAGTCGACAACTGGACCCTTTTGCCACTGCAGTACACATATATTTGACAATATAGTGTAATAAACACTTCAGAAATCACATAACATTCATTTAAATATCAGTATATGTATTTCTTAACATTCACAATGTTGATTTAAAAAAGTGAAATGATTGGCTAATGATTTTTTCATACACAGAAAGTATAGTGATAATTTGACAGAGATTGAATTTGTCTGTTGTTTACATATCACATAAAGATTTGTTGCAAATCACTGGTGATGAACTTACTTGACTGAGATACATTCAGGTATACATAAACCATAGGCAAGGTTTCCCATGGCAAAGAGAAAAAATGTCATTATAGAAACTTCTAGCAAGTTTACTGTTGGTTGTAAAGATTACATGGTTTTGCCCACTCTTAAAGTTTCAAAGTGCCAAGGTAGACAAATCCTTCTTGTATAGCCCTATTAAACCCCAGGCCACTCAAATTTGAAAATGACGTACATGAACTATCACCTCCCAGAATTCAAAATTAAGGAATTCAATTTAAAATTTACACATTATGTGATCATTCTGTGTGTGTCGAAAGAAAACCTTAGATTTGAATACAGTTTTGGCTCAAAGTGATAAAAAGGTTGCCCAACACTGGCTTAATGAAATCTAGGGCCTAGATAATCCAAGCCTCAACCTTCAACAAATCAGAGGACAGGAATATATATACATACTATGAGGCCAAGAACTCGAAGCCATCACCTTGTTTAGGCTTTCACCAAGGAAACCCAACTTGGTAGTTGGTACCAAGTAAGCTAAAGGAAGCTTATCTTCAACAGGGCTCCAAGATGTTTTTTAAATTCAGTTTTGAATGTAGGATTCAGGAGGAAGACCGGAGTACCCAGAGAAAAACCTGTGCAAGCGAGCATGGACTGAAAACCAAATGAACATAAAGTGCTGGGCACGGGAATCGAACCAGGGACCTCATTGGTGCAAGGCGAGGGAACTACCGCTGCGTAGGAAGTAAATTAAATTGAATTGAGCTGAATTAAACAAAATTGAACTGAATTGAATTGAATTGAATTGGACTTCTCACCTGCAACCTGGATATATATGATACTTTATTCTTATTGTGGTCTGATTCCAGCACATATGGGTTACCCTCCTCTCTGACAGTCTGCACCTCTTCTTGATATGCCTTGTATGCAGCAGCCATATCATTCTGCCTGTATGCATTCCCTGCATCTCCTAAAACCTGTAAGAGAAATACAATAAACAAATAATGACTGTCATTAAGTGCATGGTAGTAATTGAATCTAAAGTGCTTTCAGAAACCACACTATATTTGAGGTATGTCTGTAGATATGACATAATCAGATTAAAGAATGGTGAGAATACCATATTTTTATTTATTTAGTTTGCCTGCGTACTGCATTGTTTAATTCAAGCGTAAGTTAGAGTTTTATATTCAAGTTTCAGTATACAGTTCATCTATGTCCCAATTTCAGGTATGACATAATCACTAACCAGTTGCCCTTATCTCTGGGGGCAACTGGTTGGTGATGTCGAAATTTGTACTCATACGCAAAACAACTGCTTTAAAAAGATGCATGTGCAAATAATTGAATACACTATCAAATGCCAACATTTGCAGCAGAAGTCAACAGAAAAAACATAATGAAAGTTCATCTTCTCTCATCTCACTTTCCACATTGATTCTTGTATTTAGATACTGATCTATTGGCAAAAAAACCCTATCCTCACATGCACCAATTTGTTTACATTCTTGTCGAGTATAAAGGCACCTTACCAATTGCAATAGAATTTTTAATGGGTCAAGGGGTATGACTATGTTAGATCTGATGTACAAAACAGCACTCATGTCACCACTGAGGACAGAGCAACTATCACTTTAAAGGAACCTAACTGTTTGACTACAGTATAACCATTAGTAGGCAAAGGGGTAGTCACCATATTGTCACCCACATTGTCATGCATGGAGTAGTTTGTACACAGCAACATCCGAGGATTTTTGTTGTGCACAGGCTGTGTACACAGAATAAAAATACCGTATTGTTTCAATTAATCACCAATTCTCTATTAAATGCCCCCCCCCCAAAAAAAAAAAGAGAAGTGTTAAAAAACATTCAATTTTGTAGCATTTTCGTGTATCATTAAGCTTTAACCAACAATCGGTAGTAACAGGAAACGGTACCAATGAGGTCGCGATCCCGGAAATGATGAAAAATTGTCAATACTTCCGAGTTATCGGGGGCCATTATAACATATAAGTTGCCGTAATTGTTAAGCTTACTTAGCCATTTTGTGCAAATTTTGATGTTGAAAATTGGTCTCTAATAATCGCCCATCCTTCAAGAAATGTCGCTGCCCATGGGCGTTTATTAGAAACAATACGGTAGGCTATTTTCAAAATAATTTAGCAAACATTATGTACCTCTGTAGTGACTGACATACTCCCAGATACATCCATACAAAATAGGACAGCTGTTTCATCCCCTGATTCAGAGGGAGGTTGTAACACAAATGTAGTATCCTCTTTCTGTTGAAGGTCTTCTAAAGAGACTTTAGTTTGGTTGTGCTGGTCACAAAACTCACACCTCCAAATCTGAAAGAAATG
>JXSR01S002869.1:36756-59556 GCA_000969725.1 Ophiothrix spiculata | reverse complement strand
ATTTTGTAAACAATACGCTTGTCAACTGTTAACCAATGGAGATCCTGTAAAACACCAGATATATGTTCAAATTTCTTTTTCCTAGTTATGAGACGTGCAGCAGTATTTTGGATAGGTTGGAGTTTATTTATGAAAGAAATTGGAAGTCCATAAAGGAGCAAGTATGGTATTAATACACAATCTTTAATCAACTAATAGAGTCTTTGGCATTGCATGTGTAATATGTGAACCGTCATATCGAAAGGTACCTTATGGGTCCAAAAATCAAAACTGATTTTTTTGTTCTCATTTGAAAAATTATATTTCAAACTTTAAAACGACACCTTGCATTTGGTTATTAGATGTTCGATTGCAAAGTTACATCCAAATTGGTAAAAGGCATCGGGCTGATTCAGAAAACTATAGTTCTGAGAAAATTGAATTTAAAGTTTCTGTACTGAGTAAAACTTGATTGGAGAAAGGATTTTTATCTCAGTTTTTAAAACATTTTTCTTATGTTTTGGATGTTGAACCTGATTACGGATTTTTTGGCTTGGTGGTTTGTCTTCTACATAATGTTTCTGATGAAATTAGAAATTCGACCTTGGACGTGATTTTTGACTATGCTCAGCTTCAATGGCCCGTATCTCGTAATTCACTATGCCGACCTTAAGGTACCTTTCGATATGACGGGTCACATATTTTACGCTATCACACAGGTCTGATCTGTTTCGAAGATGTGCCAATATCTATGGCATAAAACTGTTTTCTATGGAAGACAAGCAATTTTTTCTTTAGCATTTTATGTGAGTGCATGTGTGCCACACTTAGAGACTTCTTGAAATCAAAATAAGTATATAGCTCAGAGCAAGTAGTAGATGTTGCTGAAAACGAGGACATGATTTACGCTTTGAAAATATGCACACATACTCTATGCATCAAGTCAGATCTGCGCTATTTCCTAGTGTTTATGAAGAAATATGCAGGTACAATAACTCGGATCAAGAGAAGATATTGTCCCGGGACTCAAAATGTTTTTGGTAGGTATGTGAGATCCGCGATATCCAACATAGGGTCTTGCGGAACGGATTTTTGGTCAAAAATAGGGTCTATGGAACTGACTTTTTCCCGAATTGAGGTCTCATGAACTGCTTTTTTGCCATAGAAATATGACTATTTGAGCTAAAAAATTGCTCAAAATTAGGTTAAAAACATAATAAAACATGTCATTTTCTTTGAAAATGAGGTCTTCGGAACTGAAGTAATCTTGAAAAGCGCATCTTTGAGAGCGGAAGAGGAGGCTTGAAAAGGGGGTCTTGAGGGCGGCACATACCCGTACCTTCCGTCAAAGTAAGTACCCCCTCCTGGATATTGTGTGTATCCCATCATGCATTGCTTCCTATGAAAAATTTTGTACAGGAAGTCATGTGAGTAGTTAGTGATGAAACATGCCTAAAATGCAAGATTACAACAAATAACTTTGATGATTTATGGACATTTCATCACTAACTATTCATATGATTTGCTATATATACAAAAAATCCCATAGGAAGAAATGCATGATGGGATGCACACGATATCTTCTCTTACTCAGTTCCATGTGGAAAATTCCAGGGGGGCACTGACCTAGAAAGGTGATACGGGTATGTGCGGCCCTCAAGACCCCCTTTTCACGCCTTGTCTGCTGCTTCCTAGACCCCATTTCAAGCACAACCTTTAGTTCACAAGCCTTATTTTCAAAAATGTTAAGTTCCCTAGCCTAATTTTTTAAATTTAGATCCCAAGACCCCCATTTCAAGAAAAAATTCGAATAATTGTGCTTCCAGAGCCCAAAAAACTAGTTCTGAAGGGTCATTTTTTGGTCCCTTCAGTTCTCTAGACCCCCTTTTCAGAGTCAATCTTCCATTCCCTAGACTAGGGTTTCAGATATCGGGCCGCACATCCCTACCAAAACCAAAGTTGGGTGCCCGTGAGCACATATATTACACTTTATCAATTCTTTGGACCTACCTGATCTGATACATTACTAAGACGGGAGAATACAGCACCACAATTAACACAATATATAGGTCTATTTGCATGCAAGGAGCTGGGTTTTACGAGCTTGTCAAAGCTAACAGCAATCACGTTAGTATCAGCTCGGCGGATTTTTTGGCTTGGTGGTTTGTCTTCTACATGCAGAAATCAATGGAATGGACATGCAAGAATCACAATTTGTTACTTATGCATTAGTGTCAGGGCAGGCCAGTAGCCAGGGGGGTGTCGCACCCCCAAATTTGACAATGTACAAAAACGGCCAACAAAAATTCCCTGAACGTCCAACAAAAGAACACCTAAGCACCAAAACACATAAATGTAGCTAGGTCGTATCTTACTAAAATACTGCACAAAATGCTTGTAAAACTACTGAAACCCCCACTTTTTTTTTTTTTGCTTGTCACTTTATCAAAACCACTAAAATTAGTTTAGGGTCAACCAAAACAAAAACTTTTCCTCCAAAAGGTCCACTTTTGGAAAATCTGCACCCCCTTGAAAAAATCCTGGCTACGGGCCTGATTAATGTGATATATCTAAAGATTTCATGCAATAGCTTCATTCCATGGCAAATGTCAAACACGCAACCAAAATGTTACATGATCACGTCCTTGAACTGAAATGTGTTTGGGTCAAGGAATTTTTATAGGGGAACCGATACTCTCTGCCATTTTGATTTCACCGCTGTGTAAATCCTATGGGACGGCAGCCATCTTGGAATGTCGCTCATGGAGGGTGAGTTATTGTACCTCCTGCATTTTACGGCTCCGCGTAAGAGCAAGTCGCAATACACGCTACTTGAAACGCAGACACGGTTTGCGTGTGAAACAAAATGCACACGCTGTATATGCGTCAAGTAAAGATTTACGCAATCTGCCTGGATATCGGGCCAAACTCTGAATATATCCGGAGGTACAATAACTCTGCTATATGAGCGAGTCGCGACACAAGATGGCGGAGTAATCGGTACCCCTATAAAAATTCCTTGGGGCTTGGCTTGGGTGTTCTTCAAGGGTTGTTACAAATAAGAAATCCAAATCTCATTCAAATTCAAGGGCAAGAACATGTAACATTTTTATAATGTTTGGTGACATTTTCCATGGAATGATGCAATAACTAGTCAACAAGGAGACAACAGATCATTTTTAATTGGAACCTTTCTGTCTAATGACTATTTTCATCATTAAAAAATTGCACCATAAACATTTGAAAAGAACTAAGAAAAATGTTAAAATGGAGTGAAAATAAAAGAGCATGCATCATATTAACAAGGTATACAATTAAATAACATAATCTGAGATAAAACTATAAAAAATAGAGCTAAAATAATCAGCACATGCGGGATCTTTTGTAACATATACAATTTAACCAATAAAAAAAAAGAAATGGAAAAAAATCGAGGTAAATTTCAAAAACAAAATTAAAAACATATTCAAGAACTTTGATTGCATTTACAAACTACACAATCAAGAATGAGATCAAACATAGTACTACAAAATCTGAAACTTGGGAAAAGCTTTTAGATCTATACAAATCAAATTTCTGCTAAATTTGACTCATTTGCAGTAGTTGCCATTCATCTCACTCACCTCTTAATGGTGGAGCTGAAGCCTGCACACTAACTCTATTAGCTGGTGGTAATGGCGGTGGGTTGGATGGAGGTGGCGGTCTACCAGCTAAAACAAAAAACAAGTTGAGCTATAACCAATATATTTCTTTAAATACAGTTACATGTTTTAGCATTTTATGTCACTTTTTATTTTACAATTCCAACTGTAGCATACCATTATTCAACATTCATTGTATGAGATTTTAAAAAGCTTCACAAAGGAATCTGTTGGGTTTTAGCCAATCCTTTGTCCATTCATTATGAGACAATAAATAGATTGTGTCCACTGATAACTGATACTTACGCTTGAGATCCTGATACATGTCATCCCTTGGGTAGTCAATTCCAATATTTTTTAGACTTACTCTTGAGATCCTCATACATGTTGTCCCTGTGGTAGTCAATTCCAATTTTTGTAGACTTACTCTTGAGAGCCTGATGCAGGTTAAGTTAATTCCCCAGGGTAGTCATATGGATTTGCGCATACTAGCTTTTGAGATCCTTATACAGGTTCAGTTCCCATGGGAAGTCATACGGATTTGTGCATACTAACTCTTGACATCCTGATACAGGTTCAGTTCCCATGGGAAGTCATACGGATTTGTGCATACTAACTCTTGAGATTCTAATACAGGTTCAGTTCCCATGGGAAGTCATACGGATTTGTGCATACTAGCTCTTGAGATACTGATACAGGTTCAGTTCCCATGGGAAGTAATACGGATTTGTACATACTAACTCTTGACATCCTGATACAGGTTCAGTTCCCATGGGAAGTCATACGGATTTGTGCATACTAACTCTTGACATCCTGATACAGGTTCAGTTCCCATGGGAAGTCATACGGATTGGTGCATACTAACTCTTGAGATTCTGATACAGGTTCAGTTCCCATGGGAAGTCATACGGATTTGTGCATACTAGCTCTTGAGATTCTGATACAGGTTTAGTTCCCATGGGAAGTCATAGGTCCGTATGCACAAAGCAAGACTAACTTTAGTCCCGGACTAAGTGAAATTTTATTTCTTGAAAATAACACATTATTTTGAAATCTATAATATTGTATGTCCTTGCATTAGGATCTATGCTGAAATGACTATAATTTGACTATTTTGTCTGTTTTGAAACATTGGAATATTTTCCAAAAAGAACAAAAATTGGTTTAGTCCAGGACTAACTAAGTTAGTCCAGGACTAAACCATTTATTTGTTCTAAAAATAATTACAATGTTCTAAAATAGCAAAATTAATCAAGTATTAAAAATGTCAGTCTAAATCTTTAAACAAAAACATAAATTATTGCTAAATTTCCCCCAAAATGTGTGATTTTCCCCAATTTCAAATTTCACTTAGTCCGGGACTAAAGTTAGTCCTGCTTTGTGCATACGGACCATACGGATTTGTGCATACTAACTCTTGACATCCTGATACAGGTTCAGTTCCCATGGGAAGTCATACGGATTTGTGCATACTAGCTCTTGAGATTCTGATACAGGTTCAGTTCCCATGGGAAGTAATACGGATTTGTACATACTAACTCTTGACATCCTGATACAGGTTCAGTTCCCATGGGAAGTCATACGGATTTGTGCATACTAACTCTTGACATCCTGATACAGGTTCAGTTCCCATGGGAAGTCATACGGATTTGTGCATACTAGCTCTTGAGATTCTGATACAGGTTCAGTTCCCATGGGAAGTCATACGGATTTGTGCATACTAACTCTTGACATCCTGATACAGGTTCAGTTCCCATGGGAAGTCATACGGATTTGTGTATACTTACTCTTGAGATCCTGATACTGGTCAAATTCCCACAATAGTCATACCGACTTTTGCATACTTACTCTTGAGATCCTGATACGGTTTATGTTCCCCCGGGAAGTCATATAGATTTGTGCATACTAATGCTGCTTTCATACTTGTGTAGTTTTGCAGCTTTGTCGCTGCGTGAAGTATATTTTTTGAAAAAACTTGCCGCTTCCGGTTGTCGTAGCGGCAAAGCTACATGTCGCTGAGATAATCGATATCGGGAAAATGTTGACGCACGACAAGATTTTTCAAGTTGAAATGAATTTAACTTTGGGAGCGACATGAAGCGACAATGCAGCAAAGCGACAAAACGGCAAAGCTACAAAAGTGTGAAAGGAAGCAAGCGACATAGCTGCAAAGCTACAAAGCTGCAAAGCGACAATAGGTATGAAAGCAGCATTACTCTTGATATCCTGATACAAGCTAAGTTCCTTAGAGAAGTCACACAGATTTGTGCATACTTACTCATAGATCCTGATACTGGTCAAGTTCCTACGATAGTCATACCGACTTTTGCATACTTACTCTTGACATCTTGATACAAGTTCAGTTCTTTAGGGAAGTCATATGGATTGGCATATTCTTCTTCTTTTGGTTGAGTTGGTTTGCTTGGAACTGGTTGAAGAGGTCTGTTGTCATAAATTGCATCTGTAAAAAATTATCAAGCCATAAAAATGAATTTAACAAATATAAATAATATATCACACATTTTATTTGAAACAGTGACTAATTGAATTTTGATCCCTAAAAGGATAGAGCAGTCAGTTCCAAAATGTCAGCTTTGAAAAGAATTAGGGGTAAATAACTGTAGATTTAGAGGTGAGATACTAGACTTTGCATCATTTTTATTCTATGAGGAATACTTTTTTTAGTATTGCGTGAACCCTATTGCAGTGGTTTCCATCTTGATCAATATTCATTGGGGTTGAGTTAGGCCTAAAAAAATTGTTGACTTGCCCTGTAATGGCGAAATTGGTGGTAGGTTGGTCAGATCTTTTTTTTTCTCTTGAAAAGGGACACCCCCCAAAAAAATAAAATAAAACCTAAATAAACTAGTTGATATAAATGTTTTCTTTGTTTTGTGCTTTTTTATTCAAGATATATGTTTGTTTCATGCAAATAACACTCTGTGAATATTGATGTAAATTCAACCCAAATATCATGATATTTTTACCGAATGCACTGTTAAGATTGGCAAAAAGTTCCAACAAAAAATGATCCTAAATTTTGCAAATTTTGGGTCAGTCAACAAGTTTTCTTTTAGCCTTATTATACCTGAGCACATGGGACACTTCAAGCCTCACGATTGATGGGGTTGGAAACAAACACTCAGTTTGTGCTAGTGTCCCCTAAGGGCACATGAAGATTAGAAATTGGTGCAATGCTTTTCAAGATGAAACAGGAAAAAAACATGGTACAATAATTTACGCTTGCCAGCATTGACATTAAAAGCGGAAATTACAAGACTATTAGATGCATGATTACGAGTTCTATGTGAGTGAACACTTGAAGTATAAGGCCAAAAAGTTGAATTTTTTGTTTGCCCTCCAGTGGAAAAATTAAAATTTTGGTTCTGTCAGTGGGTTGATCTTTTTTTTACTCTTCACATAATATATTTTAAAGAATGATGGGTTTTATCATGAATACCAAGCAATGCAGGGCTTAATCAAAGATTGTGGGTCATTATTTAGAGGAAATATGCATTTCATACTACTAAAAGTGACTTTTATACTGCTAAATTTTACGTTTTCCATTGAAAATATTGAGTTTTCATATTTTACTGTTTGAAGAAGAAAAAATAAAATACCCGACCCAAATTTTAAGCATTTAAGGGTCGGGTCGCGGAGGGCAAACAATTTTTTTTTTGGCCTAAGTCACCTGACATGGAAGATATGATGGGGCTTCATAGACAAGACTTTTGAAAATCAAAAGAAGAAGTAGATTATGCCATCTTGTTTCCACAAGACAATTAGTATGCAGTTAGTTCCTTGTCCAAGGGAGATTCAAGCACACTCAACTTTTTTGCACCAGCGGGTTCAAACTTGGGAGCTTCAGCACCACAAGCGAGTGTCTTACCGTTTGAGCTAACTTAACTGATTATCAAACCTACCTTCAACTCGTGTGTGTGGCTGGCCTTGTGGGGGCATGCGACCAGCATTATCATAAATATTTCCTGTTATAAAACATAAAGTTTTCACATTAGTTCCTGTCTTATTTAATTAATTTGTGTAAATTTCAACACAGACTTCAGATGATTTAGTTTCAGGTTGCTAATTATACAAATAGTGAATGTTTTTGAATACTATGGTACAGATAGCAAATTATTATAAAATCTGGTCAACTGGACTTACGTTTTTGATAGCTACAGTATCGCTCCTCATCCAAGGAGCATCATCAGGCTGTGTGATCTTCTGTCGGTTTGTTGATCTGTGACAGTGTAGAATAGTCATGTGAGTGACTTAAAAGAATTTTCTTGATTGCTGGGTCGTATGTGACTATTCTACACCGTCATGGATCAACAAGCCGACAGAAGATCACACAGCCTGATGAAGCTCCTTGGATGAGGAGCGATACTGTAGCTTTGAAAAACTTAAGTCCAATTGACCAGATTTAATATAACAATTTGCTATTTTAAGCAACCTGGATGATTGACAACATTCACAGATATACTATCATGGTACAGGTATATTTATTTTCAAAAAAGCTGAACTTAAATCATCATCTTTACATAATAAATGGAAAATAGAGCTTGACTTTCAGAGTAAAATTTTGAAGAACAAACGGAGTCATTGGGTGTGAAAGTTGCAGACAAATGGTGGGGGGGGGGGCTTATTTGGAGGCAAATGATATCGGCCAATATCCAGGAAAACATTTCTTGTTCATACTTACCTGAATCTCCCTGACCTTGCCCTCCAACCTTTGATGGAATGACTCCTGCATTACTAGATCCACCTGGAAAAAATGATTTTTTTACAGTGAATTAGAACACAATTTATATAATATCATCATTGTCATCTTGCAGTTCACAGTTGTTGCTAATACCCATGACTTACTACTAAGACACAGCCAGCATCTGTTTTGATTTTAGATGCTATGATGACCCTATCCACATAGTATGAAATTAAAATACGTCCAACTTTAGCAGCTCCATTAGCTGTGTCTTGCTAGTATGTCATGGGTTTTGGTAATCTCGGACAACGTGTCATTTACATCCCCAGAAAGGTTTGAATGTTAGAGATATTGTCCTTCGGAGGGGACATAAAGCCATCTGTCCTATGCACCACTGTTTGATATCTAATAATATATAGCCATTTATAGCCAAAGGTACAATATTGGTGGTGCTATTTCTTTATTCATGTTAAATTCACACAACCAATATTTAATTTATGCCATGTGCATATAATTAATTTCAAAAAATTAATAGCGCCACTAATAATGAAATCTCAAAATATGGGCTCAAAATGATAGATTTTGATCTAAAATGAGCATTTTTTGAGAAAAAATGTGAAATTGAATTACGGAAACAAATATTACAGTAACAACTAATTTCAGAACTAATTTGAACACTTTTAAGGGTCTGCATTTATTGTAAAAGTACAGTTTTGTTTGAAAAATTAATAAATGAACCCATCAAAAAGTGGTGCATGCACAGAAGATTAAAAACAGGTTTGCTGCTTTCAAGGGTTTTACCCCAACTGTGGTGAGCACCCTCACAGGTTATGTTCAATTCAATAAGTATCATTTTTTAGCATATTCAGATTTCAAGCTGTAACTCTCTCCAAGTGGGGCCGGTATAGGCCCCCCTCATTACCATCAACAAAATGATATAAAATTGTCTAGCATTTGTTGCTAATATATAAGTGAATAGATGAATAGGTTTGTTTTATGTGCTTTCTCTGTTTCAATATCTATTTTTGAAAAAATAGACAACTCGAGGAAATGGTCAGAAGATGTAGAATTTGCAGTATAATTTTTGGTTAATAAGGAGTCCCAGGTCATATGCAAGGCGGTGGTGGGCGGTCCTGCCCGGCACTCTGAATTTCTAATCAGCGCTCAAGATTAGTTTTGAGATAAACTTCCCAGCACAAAAGTTGCAAAACTGACAAAGAATCAGAATAAAAATGGGCAAATATCATAAAGTTTTCAGTTTCCTTAACATTTCTCATGAATTTCACCTGGCACTAACATAAGCCTGGGTAGAATCATGTGGAAGCTGATCAGGAAATTTGCCAACAAAGCCATGTAATAAATCCCTTTTGAATTAAATTAAGAAGTAAGCTATAGCATGTATACTTATATTACTGTGTACTCCTTTCACGTACCTTGTTGCTGCATCTTGTTCCCTTTTTCTATATCAGGAGGCATACGACCAGCATTATCATAAATATCTACAAAAACATAAATTGAAACAGAGAATGCACATTAAATGAGGAAGATTGTTGGAATCAAAAAAGTAAAGGAGATGGCCTGTATTTCCAAAGATAGGAAAGCACATCTCTCTTCTGAAGCAATTGGGCCAAACTCCAAATAATGTTATCTCCTATATTTGCGGTGGGGTAATCACCACAACTACTTCCCCGCACAAATCTGTTACCTGCTAATATATAAAAGGTGGTACCATTTGACACCTTGGTTGAAAGGAGCACATGAGAGTAAGTTTCTTGGTCAAGGACACTATACACATCATCCATCTGATTTGAACCAATGACTCTCAATATCCAAGCTCATTTTACTACACCTTACATAGTCCACTGCAATATCATTGTATGGGCCCGCCATCTACATGAAGTTTCTCAGTTGGTGTAAATTTAACAAAAAATTGTCAAGCTTCAGATATTGCATTATAATAATAGAATACTGATACTTTTGTGAAACTTGAACTGAAAATCAAGTACACTTTAGGTCCCATCCAAAATGTTAGGGTTTAGACCAGGTTTAAGGTAGCTTGAACGGCTATTTACACATGTCAGAAAATTAGCTATAAAGTGAATAGTTTTGGGGAATGTGAACTAAAACCTAATTCAATTTAAAGAAAACCCTTCAATGGTAACATTTAATAAGTTTCATAATATTCGGGCAATTTCTTATGTTTTTCTTTATTTTTTGAAAATTCCCTAAAAATCAAGAGTTTTTGAATTTTCATGTCAAGAGGGAATGTGCTATGACATTCAAATTTTAGGGGCTGGTGAAGGATCACAAAAGCTAAATTCTCTCGTGGGCTTTTTGCCATAAAGTGTTTTATTATCGAGAAAATTGATTTTTTAGCTCCTAAATTAAGGCATATTTTCAAACACCTATAAAATTTTCTAGAAACACTTTAATTTTAAAAGCCAACGAGAGATTGTTGCAAATTTGATAAGCTTTCATTTGACACCTTGTTTGTTGAAATTGAAGCATGGGAAGTATGAATGAAAATTCTAAGAAATCTGGCTATTCAGTGTTTCTAGAAATTAACGCAATAACATTCGGGAAGTAGAAACATTAGAAGTCTCCCGTATATAAACGATGGAAGAAATTTCTTTAAATCAAAATTTATGACAATCTGTGATCAGTTTGCAATGCAAGGAAAAGAAAATTAGTTTCATTAATGAACTACTGCAAGAGAAAAAAAATCTTTTGTAAATAGTATTTTTTCCAGAAATTTGACAAATTTTGTGAAATTTTCATGGTGGCCAAATATGCCATGTACAAAGTCTATGGGAAATTGGAAAATAAAAAAGTAACTCGAAAACGCTTTGACGGAAAAAATCTAAATTTGGAATACAAGTTTTTTTCATCATTCTGCACATTCTGTGAAATTTTGAACAAATTCTGTGCAGGACACCGTAGCCGTTAAAGCTACCTTAAAGACTTTATAACTGGTTTAAGTGGAATTTGTATCATTGCAAACAACATTTCTCTTCTCATAAAATACTTTTATAACATACAACTCTCACATTTGTAAAAAGTGCTAGGTCCGTATAGACAAAGGAGGTTTCATATTCGATCAGGTTAAAGACTTAATAACTGGTTTAAATGAAATTATATCATTATAAACTACATTTGGCTTTTCTAAAAAGTCATAGTTTGTGTTATTTACAAATTGTGTAATTGAATGTTTAGGGTAGCTATTACAACAGAAACCTGATTGAAAAGACACTTATGAGAGCATTAATATTCACTTTGACCAGGTCTAAACCTCTACTGTGCATCCAAACCAAAGTTTCTTGCTTTTGAGGGGCCATTACCCGGGAGGGGGGTACTTAGTACAAAAGGGGTTATGGGGACGTGCCACAAATTCGGGTAGCAAAATCAGGCTCTCTGGCATTTCAATTGGTTGTTTTTCTTCGCAAAATGTGGTATTTTGACATTTCTTCTCAAAACATAAGATAATTTGCCAAAATAG
Source organism: Ophiothrix spiculata (assembly GCA_000969725.1). NCBI lineage: Eukaryota > Metazoa > Echinodermata > Ophiuroidea > Amphilepidida > Ophiotrichidae > Ophiothrix > Ophiothrix spiculata. The sequence goes on along the minus strand of JXSR01S002869.1, from coordinate 47,738 downwards.
TGCAAATTTGGGCAGAAAAAAGTAGTTTTTGATTAAATTTGACTCAAAATTTGGGAGATTTGGTTAATGGATGGGTCCCTTTTTCTTGAAACTGGTATTTGGATGGGTGGCTTTGCAATTTTCCCAGAGGCACGTTCCTATCCAAACCAAATTTAAGTAACCACCCCCATATACCACCCCCGGGCCATTACCATTACAAGTACTGACCTTGTTCCTGTGGTTTAACTCGTCCCTGGACTTGCGGTGGCATACGTCCAGCATTGTCATATATTCCTGTATTTTCTTCTCAGACAATTTTTTAAGGACACAAATTAGAAAAAATAAAGATTATATTAGAAAATAGCAATGCTTTTTATCAATCATGGTTGAGTTTAGACACCAATTTTCGAACACAATTCTTTAAACATGATATCAAAAAATTATTTGTTTCATGGACTAGTCTTTGAGTGACCATATAATGTAACCTTTTTGAAGAAATTATTAAGGTGTCTGTCCCAAGATATTGACAAAATATGTCCAATTTTGCACAATACACAGATCCTCCGTTTCACATAGATCCACAAGTTACTTTTATGCTGTGGGCAATCCAATCTATTTTAGGTCCCAAGTACTTCATAAGTTCATACATGCCGCTAGCTAGTACAATTTTTGTAACCTGCATGGAGAAGAACAAGATTGGTAGACAAAGAATCTTGCTCACATCACGGGGGACCGCTTAAGATGGCAATTGGTACTCGTGCTCGTCATAAAAAAATTGCATAAAAGGGTCTGTTTTCGTACCACAGGTGGCATCTACGTTTCTATGCAGCATAATTTACGCCATTTAGGGTTCTAAATTCAGGCTACCTTTGGCGTCAAGGGTCACTTTTCACTTAGAGTTGCTCAGCTGAATATTGTGTTGTACATGTTTTGAATAAAGAGTTCTTAAAACAAGTATTGACTTCATATAAATGAATAAAAAACTTAAATTATATACATTTTAATACCTAATTTTTTAGCAAATGGTCATACAAACTTACGCCATTACGCCATTTGAGGTGCTATTTTCAAAATCTTCACTGACCTTACGCCATTTAGGGGTGCAATTTGCTATCAACAATATGCCATTTAGGGTCCACTTTTGAGGTGCTCTGACGAGCATGAGTACCACTTTATTTTTAGAGTACCCCCTCCCTCGGGCTCACGTAAGCCTAAGATAAAAACATATCAAATCTTGAACCCAGTTCACACTAGCTAAAAGGTCATTGTTAGTCGTAATCTATTTCACTTAGGTCGTCATCGATTTCAATTTTGACGTAAGTGTGAACAGGTACAGTAATCGGAAATCGTAGTACAAGTGAGCAGATAAACCAACCAAAAGCGATTTTGATAAAACCAATTTCAAATCGCTGCATACAAATATACATGTGTAAATACTCCACACCCAATTTAATTTATGCTAATCCTGTACCGCAATAGGAATTGAAAATTAAATCGATTATGACTACCGATGACTAGCTAGTGTGAACTGGGTATTGCTCACAGATTCAATTAACATACAGGTGTTCTGGACAGGGAATTGACCCAATAGCTTTTCAAAACAAGTATTTTATACCATTTTGTACCCACCTCCAATTTTCAAGTTGTCAGCACCAAATGTCATGTAGAGAGGATTAGTCTGGCCTCTAGAAAAAATATATAATTAATTAATTTGACACGCATTACACATTTTGCAAATACAACAAGGAGATGATTCAACATAATAAGCTTGCATTTTACTTATTAATGGAGGGATTGATGTTTCAAACATTCCAAATCAGTCACGAAAATCTCGCTGGAGGTCTTACTTTTATTTTCAATTATGAAAAAAAAAAAAAAAGAACTCTGTCTCAGGTTCCTTAGGCCCAAAACCCTAAGTGCTACGCTAAGGGGGTTTTTAGTCAGAAAAGGCTATGCGCATGCGGAAATCTATTTTTTATTGCGTTTTTAGGTCACTATTTTTTTTTTCGGCCGCTTCGTGGCCGAATTTTCCTTTTTTTCTCTCTCTTGATGTAAGAAAAAAATAAAAAAGCAAAAAATCTCCTGAAAACCTAAAAAAAAAAAAAATGTGGTAAAATCGAATTTTTAACCCCATGTGCGCGGGAAGCTAGGACAGAGTTCTTTTTTTCTTTGGCCTTATGCTTCAAAAGAATGAATATATTATACAAATAATGAATGTTATCAGTGCAATGGTAAGAATATTTTCGTGAGATGAAAAATGAAATGTTCCATTTAACAAGTCGAAATGGAGTTAAATGGAACATTTTATTTGTCATTGAATGAGAATATTTATTATTTGTTATATATAATTCATTTACAGATTCTTGTCATTTGATGCATTTCACTTCTATTTTGAAAGGTATATTTTTACTATACAGTCAACTATGCATTGACGAACAGAGTGCATTTTTTATTTTCCATTCGCACAGATCGGTGCAATGGAAAATAAAAAATGATGAACACCTAATGACAAGAATCTTTTTATGAGTTATATAAATGTGATTGATGTACTCAGTGAACAGCTACAATGGTTATTGCACTTGAAAATTGTGCCTCATGTTAGGCCATGGTGTTTGCTATATGTCCTCGCTCACACCCGAATTTGCTGGTGATTCAGCATTAATCGCAGTCTTAAGCAGTCTTAGGCATATGTTGAGATGGTGAGGGGCTAGACTAAAAAGGGCAAAAAAAATTGTTTCCACTTACTCTAAATCCCCCAAGTCTTCTTCATCTGACTCATCGTAAGCATAAATATGTGACGATGCAAACTCCATCCTACTAAATGACAATAACTTTTCTTCTGTGGCTTAGTGATAGATCTGTTTATTTCCTGAAATACAAAAGTTTTTGACTTTTTAGAATATGATAATAAATATTGTTCAATATTCTAAATTAGTAAAGTGCCTATTACACCATATTGAGTAATTTAGGCAGAACACCTAAAAATGGTGGCCAAAGCATTGAATTTAGTACGCTGGTCCCCGGCCTCTTATGTCTTCAACAACTCCACACTGACATAAGACGCAGGTATCTAAGCACTTGATTGGCCCGTGCCCTGAAGGCATTTGTTTTCCGCGTCAAACACACAACATGCGTGACGCATTGGTGATTGCGCAAATGCTTGTAACGCGTTGTTAAACGTGGGGCGCCATGCAGAGGTTGCGCATGTAAACATCACCATTTTGTCAACCTCTTCACCAAAGCCTTCCAATCACGAACGTTTGCCGGGTAGTTTGATAGGACGAGTGAGCTGTCAAGTTGTGTAATTCTACTGGTCAAAATGTTGACTAATTTTGATCAGCCAATACCTGCGGTGATGGGCAGTCTGAACCATATAGTGAAGCGCCCACATTGAGGGTACCAGCGTATGAATTTATTGATGAACTTAAAAGTGGTACATTTACAAACAGTGCATAGGTTGGTGTTAACGTTAAGGACCCTGTCGACCTTTCGTTTTCAGAAATGGTTTTGCTCTGTAACTCAGCAGCGAATAATTAAATACAAATAAATGTATATATTTATAGAAGCAGATTTGCATACTGAATATGATGGTGAGGTCATATTTGGATAAAAATGTATAATTTTTAGCCCTATTAAAGGTTAAAAAATAGTGTTTGGGGGCTTAATATTTTACGGGAAAGCTAACTAAAATTTTGAATTATTTTTCTTTTTAGAATCTAGAAAACAATATCTAGGAATGCATTTTTCAAATTTTTGATTTTTATCTTATTTTTTTGAAATATTGCCAAAAAATAGGTAAAAAAAGTGTCATGTTTTGCCAAAAATGGTGGCAGCGGTGGGATTTTTGGACATTTTTGGACCAATTTGTGTGTCTCTTCTGTCCACTAGTGCTACGTAACATAGTGTATAAAAATAAAAATAGCCGGGGCCTGTTGCGCTAGCAAGTTGGTTGCACACAACTTTATTTTTGTTTTATCACCTACCATCCAGTTTTGCCTCTTACTAAACTACCATCTAGTTTTCGCTAAACTAAATATAATATTTCCATGCTGTAAAAATGTGTTTGATGCAAAAAATAACTGTTTATAGATGAATATTAGTCATATTCCCATTGGTAATTGCACTATCGACCGACAACAAAGCCTGTATCACACCATAAATTTCAGATGCACTGGTGCGTTTGCATTATAAATACTAACAAGGATGTTCTCATGACAACACACCAACAAAGTGAGGACTTCTTGGATACCGAGGACCTAAACACCGGTCCTCGGAAAACATGCTCTAAAAACGCCTAAAATGTCATGTTTTACCATCTTAGGGGGGTTCGCATTTCGAGGACCTTAAACGCTTTTATGTATAGTGATATATATGAGGACACACGAGTCCTCAGAAGTATTTGTAATGCACGTAGGTGTGTGTGCACCAGTGTTAATGTATCGCCTGTGACAAGATTGAAATACGTTTTGGTATAATGTGTAATGTTCATTCTGCTACTATAGCTTCTGATGAGCAAGGGTAGGCCTCCCTTACGAAACAAATTTGTCAAGCATGTAAGCTGATACAACCAAATCTACACCATTTTTGTATTACGCTCCCTCAGGGTTGAGCACTTTACCAATTGGATGGATTTAAATATACTTGGATTTTATTATTTTTCTCTCACCAAATGCCAAACATCATGCTCTCACCAAATGAGCCCTCATTTTTTGAGCCTGTGCTAGCTCTCACCAAATACTCCGTGGGCCATACTTGGGGAGCTACTTAGTACAAAAGGGGTTATGGGGGTGTGCCGTGCCGCAAATTCGGGTAGCAAAATCAGGCTTTCAGTTTCTGGTATTCCAATCAGTCCTTTTTCTTCACAAAATAAGGTATTTTGATGGGTCTTTTCTTTCAAAATTTTCGGAAATTTGACCCCCCTTTTCAGGCCTCCAGTCTGCTGATTAGACCCCCATTTTCAGTATGATTCAGTTCTTTACACCCCATGAAGAAAAATACAACATTTTAGTTCCAACTAACAAAATTGATCAAAAATTGTGCAAATTTTCAGCTCAGATAGCTATTTTGGCAAAAATTTCAGTTCGCTTAAAAATTGGTTTCCATTTTTTTTTTAAAGTCAGTTATGTTATAAGTAGACTCCAATTTTTGACGGCGCCTTGCGTATCATTTTCAAATTTGAATGCCCCCGGAAGTACATTCCATACCAAATTTATCGAAGTGCAGTGCAACTTGCTATTTTCGATGGTCTATTATCTCAGAGATTGTCGGCTGAGTACCTCGGACTAAAACTTATGACTGTTCCACGGCTGTTCCTAACCCGTTTCGGTCAATTTCTGGACTTCAAAAATGAATTGCACCATTAATATCTTTAAGAACTTACCAATTTGAAGTCCAAACTCTTCAAACAAAATGACACGACAAATTATTTTATTGGACACAAAACACTCAAGAGTCAATCCTGCTAAGCTGTGATTTAGACCAATCAATCAATTTTATATTTGTCAATTTGTATATCCAATAATTCATTGTTGAATTATTATCTGTGACTGTATGAGTGAGTTCATGAGTTCATTTCCATCCCAGCCAAGCCTACTCAAAGTTGGAATAGTTTGAACGTCAGTCACTCGACATTGCAATTGAGGTAACTTATTGACACAAATGATAGCATGTGTATTTTAAGCTTAATAATAATTAAATTACTCACCAAGTTTCGCCTGCTGCATGTACAATTGTTGACATATTCATATGTATTTCCGGTTTCTCGGCAGTGTTGCATGAGTGCACCTGTTTGTGCCAAGGGTCACCCAATTTAGGACGATCTAAAAATAGAGTCATACTTTACGTACTTTCGGCCAATGAGAGATAGAGATTTTTACCTGCTCATGAATATTTATATTGTTGTCTAGACAACTGACCCGCGCCAACCAACTACTTCCGCGTTGAGAAGTTTATAATTTTATGAATATAAATCTAAATTAGATTGTCCAAAAGCTAATATTAAAAGCAATTATAAGGAAGTAACTCTTCTTAATATGATTATACATATATTTTAAAGATATACAGTGTGACAATTTTTCTTTATTTGACGAATTAAAGAAATATTATTTGCATTTGGGAAATTTCTGTCGGCCTTTGGCTGGAAACACTTTGTTGTCAAACAGTATCAAACACATGTTGTTGTTGATCAGCCTCAGCCGTACATTCACGGACAAGGACCCACAGGAAGATAGGGTGTGTTACATTCTCTAGCTAAGTTTTGCTTTCCAGAAAATACTCTATAACAAATCCAAGGCAAAATCTAGAAGAAGTTGGAGGAACTGTCGGGTTAGACTAAGAGACGGGTGAGTATTTGTAACATGATAAATCAGATAATAAGAGGGAAATAAGAAACTAGAATCACGCATAATAGTTGTGCGTATGGAAAATGTTTTTGTTTACCACGTTGTAGAATACGATTCTTCCTGCTTTTGCAGATAGTGATTTTTTCCCGTTTTTGGTTGATCATTTTTAAAGTATGGATTATTTAGATGATCAAGTACCTCATTCTTGTCAATAAACGTTTTCTCCACCTAGTATTTGATGCCCGGGATTTGATGGTCAAATTGATATTACCTCCATGATTTGACCTTTTTCCAATTTCTTGAAATCATGACTTTTAAATTACAAAAATGGACCACATCACTTCGATTCTCTCAGGCCTATAGATGTATGTACATCAGAAGGCCTGTGTTAGGCTAGTATTGGTATATTGTTCTTTCCTCTTCATAAATCATAAGAGAGTCATGACAAAGAGAGAGGACAAGCAGCACAGAACGTTCAACACCTACTTTTATATTATGGAATATTTGTGGATGACCAATCAGAGAGAGGATATTAAACTTAATTGTGTCTACATTTTATTCTATAGTCGCGTGAAGAAAACCTTTTCACTTTTACGTGTCTTGTGCGCCGAGGTTAAAGTTCAAATGCAACTCACGCGATACTCGTGAGCTCGCGTGATTTGACAGTTCTGTTGCTGCGTGACTTGAAGATCGATTTGATTGGTTTGTTGTTCACGCACGATGCGATTTGATCCCGCCCAGAATGAAACGGTTTGTTTCAGATGACTATATGTGACCTGCTCTGACGAAACCCGAACAAAGTCGTGAAAAATCATATATTTGATTTTTCCATATTAAAAATGCTAAAATTACAAGCTTTAAAACGATGTATCACTTATCAACATTGCTCAACCTTTTGTCACTGAAAAAACAATATTTCCCTTGGAAATTCTTATGTTTTCTATTGATTTGTGGCATATTCATTGGGATGTTAGTCCATGGCATAAGTGCTCTGGCGACTTTGTCCGGGTTTTGTTTGAGCAAGTCACATATATAATAGTATCTTTGATGACGGCTTTAGCCGATAAGAATAATATTTAAAAGCATATGGAATTTCAGGACATCAGCAATCTACACCTCTGGTGGTGCGTCTGAAAAGAAAGACGGGAAATCAAACGAAGAAGAAGTGGATAATTGGGATGTTTTGGATTTAGAAATTGGATAAACTAATTACTTTGATAACTTCTTGTGTGGGGTTTAATTATGATGCTTACATATTGTATGGGCATGGATATAGCGTATCATGCCGTATGGGAAATGTTTTTGTTTACCCGAAATTTCTGGCAGTGGTATTACAAAGTTTTTTTACTTGTGTTTCTGGAGCAAGTTTTTGTTTACCACGTTGTAGAATACAATTCTTACTGCATTTGCAGTAAAATGATTTTTTTGGTTTTGTTTTTGGTTGATTTTTTTTTTTTTAAGTTTCAGAAAAACAAATAAATAAATAGTTTGATAATTAAGATACATGTAGGAGCTTGGTCCAATTTTTCATATTTAGTTTTCAAAGTCATACGAAAGATGACCAGTAAAAAGTTTCAAATTTCAGCTTAATTACACAACTCTCTAAAAATGTGAAAAAAAAAGTTTAAGCAATCAGACCATGCTCCTTTAACTTAGTCACATCGAGGCTCACCTATGACACCTCGTGGCCGATAATTTCCCATATCACCAAATAACTAATAACTTTGTCTTTCAGAAAAAGTATGCAGACTTTGCATTCATTTGATGTGTTAAACTTGGAAGGTTTTTGTATATATGTATATTGATTGGGCAAATGCATTTTGTCTGTGTTTCGAAAGTCACGTTAAGCCGTTGGTCCCACTGTGCGAAATATTCCAATTGGGATGATGCAACTGTGTAAAAAAATCCAACTGCCACTTTTTGTGTGGCAAAGAAACAGGGGTGTGAGAGTTCCTCTTTTCAGCTGATTTCCTCGTTTTTAAAAATTTTCATGTGTTAAAATTTTAGCTTTTTTATTGTTTTTCAGCCCCTTTTTGACCTTTTTCCCAACTTTACGACGCTTTTCCCTCGTTTTTGTCAACTGGCCTCTCACACCCCTGAAGAAAGGACAATTTTAAATAGAACCAGGCTGGTAACCAGAATATCAAAAGGGGAGGGTGCCTCAAAATTTGTGGTTGACAATTGAAATGTTTACCACCAATTAATAACTTTAAAAATAATTGTTTATTTTTGATAATTTCAGCAAAGTTCGAGCACCTAAACTACCATCATGGGGCGCCTACCACAGGGAATGAAAACTGCTCATGTGAACACCAGCAAAGGGCCTGATACTGACATCATGAAGTTCTATTCCACAACGTCTGCTGCAGCACATGGCGGTGCACACGAACCATTTACACCAAGGACTGGCAAACATGTTGGCACTGGGTACAAATCCAACTTCAGACCTGGTGTTTACTACAGTGCCAGAATAGATGAGGTGGACAACCCTGCTATGGGGTAAGTGTCTTAGAGTAATGATAGAAATAAAAATGACGTTCTCACTTTACGCTTTTTCTCAAATTCCCCCTGTCTGGGGTGCCACTCAAATATAATGTTGCAAGTATAACATGACCAAGAAAAAGGTGAATTAGAGTTGTTTTTGAGGACTGAAGGATGAATCAGGTGACACCGTGTAGGGTTTCAAAAACAGCAAGTTTTGGGCATTTTCAAGAAATAGGGTACCTTACTCTTTCAAACCCTAGTGTGACAACAGTATCGATAAAATCCCGATTTAGGGTGTGAATAGGGGAAAAAGGTATATTTTGGCTTAAGAATCCTCCACCCTTTAGAGGGTGTTTTGAAAAAATGTGGTCACGCTATGCCTGCAACATTATACTTAAGTGCCCCCCCTCCTGGAAATTAGCGACACACATTATTAACCCTTTAAGCGCCAAATGGTGCAAATTGCACCAATCGTATGATTTCATTAATAGCTGCCTTTGAGCAAAATTTTCGAAATTTCAAGTTTAAATGCATAACCAAGCACAAAAACATCCATGTTTTTCAAAACTTTTTATTGCTTCTCACTAATAAATCAATTCTGCAAGTAGATCATGCATACAAATAGTAAATCTTCAGAAGAATGTGTCATTCAGGGAAACAATCCAATTTAACAAAAGGCAGCTATCAATGAAAACACCAAAATTTTGCCATCTACACTGAGTTGAGACAGTTTTTGTTCAACCAGATATACCTTTGATCTAAGTTAAAATTTCACTTACATGTAAATACATTCTAAGAGCAAAATGATTCTAGAAATATGTATTGGCTTATAATAGGCCTACATTTAATATAAATTCAATTTTTTGTAAATGTAAAAATGTTTTATTTTTGATACAGAAAACTTCTGCGGGACAACTACACGTCAATCACAAAGAAACATTTCTTGGCGTCCGCTGATTCTAAAGGAGTAGACCCACTACCAAGTGGCTTGACACAGGTTGGAAGTGGCTTCACAAGGCAGGCTCCTATCACAACGCCAACTCTTAACAATGTAAGTTGCATTCATGTTTTATTTCAATCACAAAGAAACATTTCTTGGCGTCCGCTGATTCTATAGGAGTAGACCCACTACCAAGTGGCTTGACACAGGTTGGAAGTGGCTTCACAAGGCAGGCTCCTATCACAACGCCAACTCTTAACAATGTAAGTTGCATTTATGTTTTATTTCAGAGATATTCATTAGCTAAATCCTACCTTTGCTTACAAACACCATTGAGTCCAGAATCTTTTGTAATGCAATGCTAATGTTTACTGGAAAAGTAAGGTTACCTTTCTTCACTCAAAGTCAAATATACTGTAGAAAAACATACAAGGATTATTCAGTATAATGAAAGGAAATGTTTTTGCTTTCCTGCTGCTGTTCACAGTCTCCACATACTTTCCAAAATGTTGGTAATAAGAAAAAATGCAGTTTATGTATGATAAAATGGTTGGTTAAAATATTGCAACTAGCTTTATGGACCTCCCAATTTCATTATTGAATGGCCCTTGTAGCTTGGAATTTCATCATTTCTTCACTCAGCATTGTGGCTGCTACATGTACTGGTTCGGCCCAGACATCAGAGATGAGAAACCAAGTGTTTCTATTTATAATTTTAAGTCATGTGGTTTTGTTTGTTTTTTGTAGGTGAGAGGTGTGTGTGTAGATACCAGAAATCATGGTCCAGGGCCAGCAATTAGTGGTGTATTGCCAAGACATAGACCTTTACTACATAAACTATACGCCAAAGATCCAGTAGCATTTGAAAATGCAGCACATGTGAGTATATTGAAATTAGATATAAAAGTAATTTCACGTGTGACAGACGGGACAAAAGATTACAAACAGACCTGCATGGTTACAAAAACAAACATACAAGGAATATTTCACTACAAATAATATAAATTTTGAAAGTTAACCCTTGATATACTTATAACTGGAAAACTTACAGTCAACCTGTGTTCATTAAAGGATTTACAGAGCCATGTAAACTTTACGTGACAGACGGGACTGAGAAAACACTGTCTTTTTAGGAAACACTTAGGTATTCAAACATGCTACAGAGTTGTTCATCGCTAATCAACAACGATGCATCCATGCGTCTGCGTATTTTTTATCGCGCGAGGGTGGCTTTAGCC
>JXSR01S002869.1:17416-30222 GCA_000969725.1 Ophiothrix spiculata | reverse complement strand
GTATTCAAAAAGCTTCATACCCAAAGCACAATGGAACAGGCCTGTTTCTTCTATTCAGTGTACACTTGGCCATGTGCATGTGTGTTGCAGTGACCCAAGGCACCTGACCAATACTGTGCTGTGATTGGCTACCACCACTGCTGGTGGTAAATTAATTAGCTAGTTTACAAGGCTGGGTGGAAACACAGATTTTGTGTGATCATAGATTCTTGGTGTCAAGAATCTTTGGTGTGATTATGAACATATGGCCCTAGGAAGCAAAATATCTCAGTGTGGGTCTCTAGTGGAAAATCCATTAGTATGGGCAGTTTCATATTGGCCTATGTTGTTCACACTTGAACTTAATCATGAAAGGGGGGAGGGGCTGCCCAATCCAGCCTTGGACAAGGCTACTTCGCCCATAGACTACAACGTGAATGTCAAATATGTTGGTCAACACAAATAGTATTCTTTTGTGAATTCTAGTTATTGGAACAATTCAGACTACTGTAAAATGAAAAAGTGGAAAAAGTAAAGCAAGAGAAATAAAAATCAAAGTAAGTTTACGGGTTATATTTTGTTTTTTTAACTTATGGGTTGGCCCGGGTCAGCGGTACAGATAAATGTGGAATGGCCAGGGTTCAAAGGGTTAAAGCTACAATAAATAGGGCTTCGGAAAATCAACTGAAGCTGATGAATTCCACGTCCAAGCAGCATTCAATAAATATGCATGGTGAATCCATTGACAATGACATATTAATTATCAATACTAATTGAACACAACTTTTGTCCTGAATTCAGCTGATGTTTCTACCAAGACTGTAGGAAGGAAAGAAGGATCTGGCTACACACACGCATATAACGCAGAACCTATCACATTCCATCCAGGATCATCACATAAAAATGAATGGCCTGTAAGTATACAGTATCCAGATTTGCAATTTTCTGAGAGATCAAGAACATCGCTAAATCTAAAATTGCGATTTCTATTGTTAGTAGAAAGATATATGTGGCATTGTCTAACTAGTGGTTTGTGCAACTAACCCATATAATAATTGGGCATTGAGTCAGTGGTTCACATTTGCTGAATCTAAAATTGCAATTTCTATTGTTAGTAAAAAGATATGTGGCATTGTGTAGTGGTTTATAATAGTCTGGCATTGAGTCAGTGGTTCACATCAGTGGCCACATGCGGTGTTCTTGAGCACAAAGTTTTATTTCGCTTTGACGTGCTCCTAATGATTATGGTGATAAATGGGTATCTGCATTCCATACTGGGATGGTAACAGGTGCGAGAATCCCTTCATAGATATGTAAGGGACATAATCAATTTAGGGTCGAGCGATCGCTCAGGCCGCCCGAGCCATTAAGCCCAGTAATTTCTCGTCTTGCCTTTGCATTTCGCGCATCTGTGGCAAAAATCAAGTAATATAATGATCATTAATATAAATAGCTACTAAAAGATTGAATTCATAATGACTGTCGTCCCAGGAATTGACACAGGTCAAATAGCTTGGCTCGTCCTTTATCGGCTCGGGCGAGTTGCTTGGGGCTAAATAAAATTGATTATGTTCCTTACAATGTGGATTATCATCATATTGCTTTGAAGGAGAGAAACTCCATCTTACTAGAACATATCATATACAAATCCCCTGTTATATACTTAAAATGCCCAAAACCATCTTGACAGCCATCTTTGTCATGATAACAAGGCTAAAAACTATACTTTGGGCCAATCTTCTATTTACATACAAAATAAAGAAATATTGTAAACAAATATTCAGGGTAGGGGTTGCATTTACATACAATTTAACCCTGCACTGTGGATTTTTGTTTACAATGACCAATTTTGATTGGCCTATAATTGATAAACTATTTAACAATTTTTTTCTGCAGGGTTTCTATACTCACAGGCCTACTGGGAGAAGTGTAATGAAAACATCATTCCAGCCATCTCTTTACATGAAGGTAGGCATCTGAGCATCAAATCTAAAAGTCTGAACATAATCAATCAGAACTTGAAGCAAGCATACGAGACTGTGTAAATGGGGAAGTACACTTGTTTTTACTTAAGAATTGAGTGTTGGCAGTTTTGAGGGTTCATGATTTTTGGTTAGATAAGTCGGGGGATTTTAACCTTTTTTCATATAGGGGGAAGGAGGGAATGGCTCTGTCAATTAAGACATGTGCTGTTATGTTTTTAAACAGGTCATACTTATTACATAGTTTGATTTCCAAATATATTTGGCAAGGCGGGTTGGTGAAGTACTGTTAATACTTCCCTTTCACCAATGCAGCTAGCCAGTAGTTGTACGTGGATTTGGTTTACCGATTACATACCCGTCTTGGTAGGTTTCCTCCGGGTACTCCGGTTTCCTCCTACATCTAAAAATCGGACTTCTTCCCATTAATTCCATGTCGTTCTCCCGGGGCGTCTGTAAGCGACCTAGGATACTCTCCTGTGGAGCACTGCGGCTGACACACAGCAGCGCCTTGAGACCTTCGGGTGATGAGCGCGCAGTATAAATACCCTCCATTATTATTATTATTATTATTATTTGTATCAAATCGTTTGTCATTTGTAACAGACATGGTAACAGACCAAAGTGTATTAGTACTCACACACTTGATGAGATTGAGTTATGGTGCAATTATTTTTTACACATGCACATATGAGATGTTGAACCTTACATATACAATTAAAGATAACATTTTTTGTCTCTTGCAAATTAGACTTTTTGCTACCTGAGCTGTTGTGGTATTTTGAAATTTTGCAGGACTCTGAATCAGTTCAAAAAAGTTCCAAGTCTGCTACAGTTAAAAAGTTTTGTCCTGGGACAACACATGTATTTAATATCTACTACTTTGTTGACACAAGCATATAGGAGTGCAGTCAAGAAGCACCATCTAAAGGCATAGGCACCTTAGACATTGCAATACAACTGACTCTATTCTAGCAGTAACAAATTGAAGCTGTTACACCAAATTTTTCTGTTTATTTGGTCTCTGGATTTCTTACATTTCAATAGAACATATGAAAGAGCGACATGTTTTGAATTGAGTAGCAGGCATGGGGCTTGAATTTTTTTTTAATGATATAAGAAATTAGGTGTACTATCAAAACTACATTTCTAAGATCCGTCTGATAGCTGTACATGGTCATGCTTTCTGCTGGTATTTCATTTGACAGTACTGATAATGTATATCTTGATTCCTTTATTATTTTAGGGTGACGAGAAACTACCAGTGATCACAAATAGATCAGATAGAGAAACAGGGTTTACTCATGAGAAGGCTAAGCCACTATATGTCAATAGAGTCATGACTGATGTAAGTAACAAGTTAACAAATATATGAGTTTATATTGGGCCAGGCGTTGGTGGACATAAAGCACAATCACATGACTTTTCTCCTTCAAAAAGTTGAATTTTAACCAAAGATTCAAAAAATAATTTTATACCCTTACCTAGTGTAAATTAATTTGTACATTTAAAACTGTTGGGGTTGAGTAATCAACCCCGGAATTTTTAAAAGATATTTAGACTTTTTTTAAAATTAACAGATTTTTAATCACGCTGCGAGTGAGGTCATATGCAAGTGCATTGCATGTTTTCCCACGCTTGTACTCCCAGAAATGTATAGCTGGCATCATGGCCGAACGGTTTGGGCTATGTCGCACTGCGGATGTTCTCCACCTACCTTGATCGCTAATTCAAAACCAATACAATATTATTTATATTACGTCAGCGTAGCCTACGTGTGCATTAAAAAAAGCTCTCATCCTACATCATCTCTAATGGGCAACATAGAAACTAATATCAAATATCTAATAAAAGATTTTCAGTGTCTTACATATTTTACCTATTGATGTGATACCAAATATTTTATTGTTCATGCAAATGGGCTTCTTCAAAATGTCAAGGATAGAGTTTATTAGGTGTCCTTCATTGTCAGTGGTATAATTAATGATTTAAAGAACTACGCTTGTATATCACTTTCTTTTCAATCAGGCTTATACAAAACGAGACCAAGTTCCACAAGCCGTAGAAGATAGGACTAAGAAAACGGACCCTGCTGAATATCTCAACATGACCAATCCAAATAACTACTCAAGTATTGCCAAGAAATGTTTCCAAGGACAGCAGAGACCAAGCGCGAGTGAGCACGAGAAACTAGGCAGATATTACGTGGGCAATAAAGAGATCTCTGGATTTAGTAATAATGCTGACAAACCAGAACCATATGTACCTGTGGAACCATTTAGGTGGATTACTCATTATGATACAAGGTGAGCTTTTTTCCCTAATTGTAGATGCATCTAGATTCATGTGCATTCTGAAGTGCAGATTGTGTTCACACGGTCACGCATCAGTCTGACTTTCCTTCATTTGCGTGTATTGACACGCTGGGGTGTGCGTGTCAGTGAAAATAACGCAACTACGTGTATGTTTACGTGCAGTCACTTAAGCTCATTTGATCATTTGCTGAAGTCAAATTTAACCTCGATGCATCTAGTTGTGCAAAGTACAGATTGATGCCCAATGGGCATGTACGTAATAAATGGGGCATTTGCTTATTGATCAATATTCTTCATAAAAACTGTTTCAAACCTATATTAAACTTGTTCTTTCAAAATAACTAGGCATTTCCAATATTGTAAACGTTGATAATGCAATCACAGTATCAATATGTCCTTCAGAAGATATTTCTCCAAAAGAAACAAGTTGCTTTATCACCATTAGTAAACATTCAGCAGACTAGAGCCTACAAAATCCTCAAACGATCCTGGATATTAACTGGTAACCTTAATCTGGTCCAAATAGCCATTTTGGAAAAAAATTGTGGCTGGCATAACAATCCCTTTTCGCAAAAAAAATCTGCTCATGAAATATCCCAGAAATTTGATAGATAAATTTTTGCACAAAAGTTTGTATATGTATGCCATATTTTCATTTCACTGTACTTTTTCTTTTTCAGATTCTATAACATGAACCCTAAAGGCAAAGCTCGCGCTGGTCGTACCTTTGGAGCAGTCATGGACCGTCTTCCTGATGGCTTTACTAAGAGCACAGCTGTGCATTCGTTTGGCCCAGCTCTTGACACCACGGCACAACTGCACAATTTACACCCATATGTTGCAAGGTGAGTTGATAGTTGGTTTTGTTGAGGACCAACTTTCGCCCGTTCCATCATAATAATTAATACTGGGTATTTATGCATCCAATTGTAATTCAAGCAAACTTTACAGGTGTTCACTTACCACTGTGGCCCAAGCAAGATCCATTCCACACCAAGCATCATTTCATGTTTTGCAGCAACCTTGATCACCCCATATATGTACCATAGCTGCCTGGGTCAGCTCCCCGAGTTTTGTATGGGTTTCCACAATACTATTAACAGTTAATTTCAAGCACACTCAACTTTTTGGCACCAGCGGGGTTCGATCTCGGGACCTTCCGCACCGCAAGCTAGTGCCTCGCTTTATGAGCTACCTTGACATCATACAACATTCAAAATAGTATTTCTATAGATACATTAAAGATATGCTAGCAAGATGCCGCTAGCTTGTAGTCTAATTTTAGACTCTTTGAGCATGCTAACCAGATGCTACCAAGTTGAGATAATTCAAACCTAAGCGTCTCCATTATCATCTAGTAAGACGCTCTACAGCATCTTGCTAGTGCATCATAGGTATTAATATACTATGAATTTTTAGTGTACCTCGAATATCAAAATATATCCAGAATAAGTATATTATTCTTGTGACATAGCGCAAAAGTAAAAGATGATGATGAATTGGTCATTTCAAAAGTCTTAACTAAACTGTAATGTTTTGCTTTTCATTTGACAGGAGTATCAAGGCGAGAGATGTCTACTACGATGACCACACACATGATGCTAAGAAGCATGTTAGTTTTAACAACATGACGCAAGTTTTAGCAGTGTAAATTGGGATTGAAAGATACATAAGATGTTTTAAATCAATAAGAAGAATCTTGAACAATTCTCCAAAAAAACCTTACACAAATCCCTCCCTGATTTATTTTATCATCAAATAACAAAGTCTAATGAGTTAGCCAAGGAGATCTGTTCAAGATTCTACTCATTGCGATGTTAACCCATTAGTTCTACTAGCCATGTGAGACCAATTCTGATTGGTTAGTCTAAATCAGTACCCCATTATGTAGCCAATTGAAAAAAGGCATTAAAATAACTGGCTCAAAAAATGAAATGTTTTCCATAGTTCATTTTTGCAATACATTCTGCTTATAATGGTTCAGTATGAAATTTGTTTTAAGAATGTAGTTTGTAGGGGGTCTTAGAGGATATCCAATATTGCTGCTTCCCTCCCACGGTTCACCAATCCATTAAGTCACAATAGGCAATGTAATCAAAAACTCTATTGTTTGAGATAATGAATGTATTATACCCATGACGTACTTGCAAGACGCAGGTAGCATTTGATTTTGGACACTATGAGGACACTAGCTAGACGCTGGCAAGCAAAAAATTGGCAAGCAATTTTTTTTGCTATAGAGTCTTCATTTAGTATATAGCTAAGGGTAGATTTACACTGTGGTAACTTGTCATTGACGGAAGGTAACAGACTTGAAAGTCAACCCTCCGTGAACCGTCATCAGCCTTCGTTCCTGTACGTCAGCCAAGGTTGCTACCAGTCTTGCGTTTGATTTTCAAGTCTGTTACTTTCTGTCGACGACAAGTCGTCACAGTGTAAACTGACCATAAATGCTAAGTACATCTTGCTAGTGTATATCATGGGCTTTAAACTGAATAAGATTTGTCATCTTTTTAGCGATTTTTAGAAAAAAAACAGACACATTTTCTTGCCAGTAAAGATGATGGGCAGCAACCCATGTCGGTGTGAAACGTAATGCCCATATTCTCAAAAGTGAATAAATAAAATGTGGTCATCAAATAGTCCTAATTAAAAGGAACCATGTTTTATTTTGATTAAAAAATACATATATAAAATTCACAAAAAAGTAGGGTCTTTCCGGGTCAAAATGGCCAAAAGTTTTGATGCATTTTGCAAGATTTTCGAAAAATTACATCAAATTAAGAAAATGGTGGTCTTTGAGTGACAAAAGGTTGTTTTAGTGACAAGGAATTTTGAAAAAGGGGGTCATTGAGTGACAGTTGGCTAAAACAGCTAGGGTGTCTTTTAATGAGGGAGAAAAAAAAGCGGGGCTTTTTGGTGGCACATGGCGCTTAGCTCAAAGTTGAGTGTGATACCCCCCCCCCCCCAGTTAAAAAATAGGGTAAAACCATTATTTATATTTAGTTTGGCAATTATGGCCAGTGCTTAAATAGTCATAATATGTAAATTAAGATTTTTTTATTGATATTTTATATTATTATTTTCATTCCATTCATTACCCGAAATTGTTGTAATTTAAGTCTTATGTAATGCTAATGTATCAAACCATGGATTCTCGGAGTAGTAGAGAATCCATGATCAAACTCTTTTGCTGGTCAAAAGTATGATTTTTAAAATGTTATTTTCTTACAACTTTGAAAATAGAAATATGTCAAAATGGTACATTTTAAGGATTACCTGTTAAGCTGAATTCATACTCGTGGCGCATTGCGTTTGGAAACGCACGGAGCATGTGTACATTGTAGTTTTGAGCTGAAAATTCAATGCGCACAATGCGTCACGAGTATGAATTCGGCTTTATGTGATACGGTATTAAGGCTTAGTAAGTAGTCAATTAAGTCTTCAAAGAGTTTTGTTAGTTTCTTGGAAAATGCAATATGAATTTTGTTTTGTATATAACAGTTTCTTTTACTTTATTGATTTCAATTGAGGTCAATCAATATTTTCGATACTTGTAAATTTGATCCGTCCATTTAATGGTATTCAAAATGACTGTAATCCGTCCATAATTTTTACGTTATTTTAAGTAATCATTGTATTAATATATATTTATACTTAGGTGGTTATAAAAATTGAGCAGGACATAACAAAATGCTTGTACTGCAATAATGAAACAATTTGATAAAATACCATGTTGTTTCTGAATGTTCCCACTCTAATATTTATCTCAAAGTTGAAAATATCAAAGAAAATCCAAACCCCATTGATGAGTGTTATGTGGTTATTTATTTTGATATATGATAAGATAGAATGTGATATTAGTTATCACCTGTTTGTTCATGCAATACGAGAAAATATTGATGGTTTGGGTTCGTACCACATGAGGCTGAATGATACGAACCCAAACCTGCTATTCAAGGTACAAGGCTTTCAGCCTCGTGTGATACGAACCAAAATCATTAATATTTTTTGTATTGCATAAGAACAAACAGGGGATAATGAATTTATCACTCAGTACACACATACATTGATAGCAAAAACTTGAAAACGCTTTGAATTTTTTTTTTTTTTTCATTTTTATAATATTGCAATCAATGTTAGATTTTTAGTTTCCCTGGCTTGATTGACAGCTTTGCGAGTCGTTTCTATCAGTATCGCGTAGTACAACGCGTTGCAGTTAGTCGCGCACGCATAACGTACAACGAGTTGCAGTTAGTCGTGCACAAATAACAACAGCGTGCGCTTTGTAATACAACTATAATGTTCTAAAAGCAATACAAGCTGGACTAGTGAAAGAGCTGTATGATACAAGTTTTCGTATCACATAGAGGATTTCGTATCACATAGAACTTTGAAATTTTATGCAATATGAAAATATCCTTTTTAGCTATTAACCAATGAAAATGTTGTATTGTTATCTACTGAGTGATAAGATATAGGATATGATATGATGTAACTTGTGAATTCAAAACAAAAATGTGAGTACTTTTTAAAATCATGCTTGTATATTTTAAAAGCAGCTGTAATGTCAGTTGCAAATTATGTAATAAGCTTAAAAGATATTGCAATAAAGTATACAAAAACAAATGAAAACGGTATCTGAAAACTGATTATTCTTTCAAAATGAATTGAATTAATATGTGGACATATCATCAGTGCCAAGGGCATGTAGACAAATCTGATAAGTACTGAAATGGTTGGCCATAATTGGGATACTTCTATTCCTATGCTCTGCAGAAGTGACACATAATTTGCTCAAATCATTCGTTGTGAAGGACGCTTTGAGCCACTGGTTCCAAACAAACCGGGCAGGCATTTTTACCACACGGATAATAATAATTTCAATTAAACCCAAATGAAGCAAAAGTTAGCATTATCACACAGTGGTTTCCAGAAGGTGATCAGTGTTATTACATTTTGCAGTTTGAGAACAAAAATGAGTGAAAATATGGTCTGATTTTAGGATTTTGGTGTGTACTTACGCCTATTGTGTTAACATGTGTGATCAATGGTACCATTATCAGTATAATCCTTTGTTCGGAACCAGATCGCATGTGCTGGTAAAATTATGCAAGAAATGACGTCACTCCTTCCACAGCACATTGAGTGCTTGGAGAACCCAACTTGCATCTTGGTAATATACTGAATAAATCAACTCATAATTGGGTGCCTGTCCCTCTACTTATAATAATGGGTGTTTTGAGAACCCAATTAGCCTATTGCACGGTTTCGCCATTTTGGTGAGAGCCTCGACCTGGCTTGCGAGATGAATGGGACCTTGCATAATATTAAGATTAACAGTTTGATTCATCCTTTCAAAAACCATTGACCTTACCTACATCGTTATGTAACATACTAGCGTTTGACTGTCGAATCAAGGCTCTCCCCACAAAAGCCGAACCCTGCAATAGGCTCATTGAATACTGAATGTGTGCGTCACAGATCAATGATGATTCAATATGATGAATTTGTAAACATCACATGCAGCACACAAAAATAAAACAATACCTAAATTATTCTCTTTTCACATGGGATATTTTATTAGCTCAAGCATTTCAAGCCAATGCTTTGACATCACATATGAATGGTACTGTTTTCAGTTCGATGCTTGGAAATCCACTGAGAATATTGGAGCACCAACTGTCATTTGAAGCAAGCAACATGACCGAGTTTCCCCTTGCAACCGTTAAGGGGCCGTCTCAAAACTCAACTGGTGGTTGGCCTGGAACCGCCAGTTCTGGCCGGTTGCTATTGTTCTGAACAATGGCAACTACCCGGAACCAACACCGCCAGTTGAGTTTTGAAGTGGCACCTAGGGACCAAATCTACACAAAGTTTCTCCTATTAAACAGCTTTGATTGAGACCTGGTATTTTCTGCACTGCCATGTTTTAGTTTGGAAACACTTATAGTTGGTTTCAATAATTTAATATGCCTACCCCAAAATCACCTTCAAAGGTTGTTGAAAATGGTGGTGCTGTTGCAGACTCTCTTTTGATTATTCCACAATTCCCTTGTGACTTTTCCACATTTGAAATGGCAACAAAAATATAAGGCCCGGTGCAGACTCCACTATCGTATAGAATATTTTGCTTAGAATATTCTATGCTGACAACAAAATGACGTAGGTCATTGAATAAAACACACAGTTTTATTCAATGACCTACGTTATTTTGTCGTCAGCACTTTATTCGATAACCTACGTCATTTTGTTGTCAGCATAGAATATTCTAAGCAAAATATTCTGTACGATAGAGGAGACTGCACCGGGCCTAAGTTATTAATAACCAAAATGCAATGTCGAGAGAGCATGATCATGCAATTGATTTTCCAGAAAATTTAGAATTCAGAAATATTAAGCTCTGCATAAGTAAAAAATAATCAGTAGAAAACTGTTTTGTTTTGTCAAACATAATTCATGAATGAAACAACAGTTTCTTCACAATATGTGATGACTCACACCGAAAGGGGCAACTTTGGTTCCGACATCAAAATTGAGTTTTTGACATCATGAGAAAGCGTAAAGTTTCACAAGTAATTTGGTACCTCAAACATTTCGATACAACAATCCGTTCCGAAGATATGGCTATTTTAGTAAGAGCGTGTTGATCACTTTTCAAAAATAGCAATTGGAGAAAACAGGCTTTAAAGTTTGGGTTTGTGAAGCATCAATTTTATTGATTACTAATCAACTATACACAAAATCTCCTTAGCAACGGGTACTTAGGTGCACTCAATCATCATCAAATTTGACACAGACATTGTCAAGATACATATCTTTAAAATATATTTCTAGGACAGGCGGTCAGAGAAGTGGAAATTTGAGCTGAGAAAACGGCCTGTTTTCGAGGATGTTTTTTCTTCCGATCACAATATTGCGAAAAGGAGATTGACACGGTGTTAGAAAATTGTCATAAAATCATCTTTTTTCGCAATTTTATAGAAAACAGCTTGGTAGGAAGATTTTTAAAACTTTGAAGATTCATATCACAAAATCTCAAATTCACCCCCAGACAAAAATTTTTACCATTTCTCAACTTCAAAGCCTGATATCTCAGTCTGCAGATCGTCACAGTCCTCCTTTTCGTTGTGAGTCATCACATATGGTATGCTCTCTGATTGTATGTTAAAGTATTTGATTTGCACCCCAGATGGCATTTTGGTCATAAAAGTTTTTGATCCGTTGATGACAAAATCTGTCACATGAGAGTATGAATAAGTTGTAACAAATTTGTGCCATTTGAGTATATGTTTGTAGATGGAATGAATCATTGATGATAGCTCACCAGGTATACACTGTCCATGGAGGGGGGCTACTTAATACAAAAGGGGTTATGGAGATGTGACGCAAGTTCGGGGAGCCAAATCAGGCTCTCTGTTATTTCAACTGGTCCTTTTTCTTCGCAAAATGTGGTATTTTGATGAATTTTCTTTTCAAAATTTTCCAAACTTGTGCCAATAGGGCAAAATAAAGCATTTCTTCGCAAATCTTTAGAAAATTTGTGACAAAATAGCGCAAGTTTGGGAAAAACATGTGATTTTTGAATAAATTTGACTTAATTTGGTATATGGATGGGTCCCTTTTTCTTGAAAATTGGTATTTGGATGGGTGGCTTTTCAAATTTTGCAGATTCATGATATCTCCAAAAAAATGACCTGAATTGGATAGTTGACTATTATAGCACATGTAAATGTCATTAAAACATTTAAGACATGAATTTCCCCTTAGATAGTTTCAAAAAATGTGATTACACATACCAAGGGCTTATCCATACTATTTATTAGCTACCAAATAGTTGGTGCAAAATAATAATCTAATAATAACAGAGACCTTGTAATGAAAATCACCAAATATTTGGCAACATAGTTTTTTCATCACCAAGTCTCCACTACTATTAGAAATTACTTGGCAATTAATTTTATAATAGAGAATAATTACAACAAATATTTGGTAGCTCATAAAAAGTATGTCTGGGTCTTAACCTTTGGGCAGTGGTGTAGCCAGAGAGGGTGTGGTAACATCCCAAATATTTCATTATTAGGTCGGAAGAGGTAGCCTTTCGATAAATTTGTACCACTCTCAGAAATTTTTAATTAAAGAGGATTCATTGTTTGATTTTGATGGGACATTATTGAGATTACTAAAATTGACAAAAATATTCAGAAAGTTGCAGAAATTGTTGGAAATTTCATAGGCAAGATTGGTGGGAAATTGAGTTCTAAAATTTAAAAAGATCGAGTTACCTGTGCACTTGTGAGACTTTTTGTTTTGCTTGTCAGTTATCAAAAGCTACGTCAAAAAAAATGGGTGTACCTTTTGAGACTCATATGTCAGTTTCGGTCGTACTAATAAATGTTGCATCCCCAATATTGAAAGCCTGGCTACACCCCGGGGGGGGGGGGGGGGTCTTCAAAAATTTGTGTACGGTTATGTGCCTGCTGGACTTTGAAAAACTAACCTCTATACCTATTTTGGCTCAAAAACCCAC
>JXSR01S002868.1:7927-23868 GCA_000969725.1 Ophiothrix spiculata | reverse complement strand
GAAATCATGGATGTTGTCCTAGACACAATGCATATAACAATGTGGAAGATCCTCCTATGTCAGTTGTACCCGAAGTACTCTTTTTGGATTAGTGTCCAGGCAGGTCTGACAATATGTGCCGATTGGCTTCACAGGCATGCGTAAGTATTATACCATCGTTATAAGTAAGTCAACTATTATAATTATATCCTTTGGGTGTTCATACGAGAAACACTACAAAATCTAAATTGCTTTTATAAAATCTTAAAAACGTCACCTTTTCCAGAAAACAGTTCATTACGGTAGACAATTGTCAACCTTTAGCTGGTTATTGTCCACGGGAATAGATTTTTAGATTTTTTTTTCTGGATAAAATTCAGTTTTTAAGATTTATAAAATCAATTTAGATTTTACTATATTAAGACTAGTTTTGAACATGCTAAAAACTTTACGGACACGTTTTGTACGATTAAAGCACAACGTTTGGTCATTGTTGTATTGACGCTGATCACGACCTGTCGCATGTAGCACGTAGCTCCGTATATTTCTCGTTTTCAACCAAGTCTTACAGCTTTTTAACTTCATTTATTTCTTGTCATCGTATTTGTAAGTACTTTCTGTGTCGTATAACTGATTTTAAAACTTATTATGGCATCTCGAAATGTGGATATTTATGTCATTTGATTTTCATCGTGAGCCATTGTTTCTTCACGGGTATGCTGAATTTTGCTACCACCATTAGGAAGTATATGATTGTTATCGAGACTTGTAAGAGACTACTTGTACTGTTATAGTCTGTAATGCGACCATTACTGTATAGATCAGTGTCATCCCGTTACGAAGTTGTAATCAACAAAAATGGAAATCAATCATGCAAACATTATCTCAATTGAAGTATCCGCGTAATTACAGAGGCGGACGTCATAAAAAACGTCCAATTGAAAAGACAATTACAAACAGAGTTCCAGAATGCAATGTGTCTCGTGGTGCAAATAACAGTAATCTTATTGAAGTTCCCCGAGTAAGTGTTCATCGTTCCCACAATACACCGGGAATTCGTTTTGCATCATGGAACGCCAGATCCATCAAAACTAAACGTGCCTGTAAATCAACTGCACTTTGTGATTATGTTATCAATAACCATTTGGACATCGTTGCAATTACTGAAACATGGCTAACCGGTAATGAGAAAGACAACCATGTCATTGCCGATATAACACATACTCTTCCTAACTTTCAGTTTTTACATGCCCCTCGTAAAAATGGCCGTGGGGGTGGTGTATCTGTGCTCGCCCGAAATGGTCTAAAGATCCACTTGCACGATACATGCCAGTTCAGTTCTTTTAAATACATGAATATGAAAGTGTCCTCAGGGTCGTCATCCTTCCTATTGATTGTTGTTTATCGTCCACCACCGAGTACGAAAAACCAACTTACGCACAGTATGTTCTTCAACATGTTCAATGACTTTTCAACTCTGCTTGAGTCGATATCAGTTGGCACTGATATATTGCTCTTAGCCGGTGACTTCAATGTTCAAGTCGACGTGATAGATGACCGTGAATCTGTGAAATTTCTTAATATATTAGATCTTCATAATTTGGAACAACACGTCAAAGGCCCCACACATAAAAAGGGCCGTACACTCGACTTACTTATCACAAACAGAGATAGCTCACTTCTGAGTCGAACCATCATTGACAGTATTAACATATTGCCTTCGGATCAATCACCAGTCAGATGCATTATTGATATAAGTCGTCCTGGTCCAAGCACAAGACGAATTAAATCTCGTCGTATCCGTAACATTAATATGGAAGATCTTCATCGTGACATCAATGATTCCTTAGAACCATCCAATAACAGCAGTGATCTTGACACTATGGCAAACAAGTATAATGATGTGCTTTCTAAGATACTTGATGAGCATGCTCCTGAACTTGAAAGAACAACCATCCTTCGCCCCGTGCTCCATGGTATAGTGAATAATTAAGGGTCGCTATTTGACACTATTGATCACCAGCAGTTAGTATCTCGCCTCACCTCCAGATATGGTATTGATGGAAATGTGTTGAACTGGATTACTTCTTACCTTGATGGCCGTACACAATCTGTTGCAATCGGAGATGTTCTTTCTAATCCTGTCCCACTTAACTGTGGTGTTCCGCAGGGTTCGGTTGCGGGGCCATTGATGTTCACCTTGTTCAGCGCTCCTATACAAGACATTATCGTTTCCAATGGTCTACAGTCGATTGTTTACGCAGATGATACGCAAATCTATTATTGTTTTCATCCCAGTAATCGTCATGTGGCGTTGCAGAAGATCGAGGCATGCGTCGCTGACATACGGTCATGGTGTCAGAACAATTGTTTAGTTCTGAATGATTCCAAGACGGGGCTTATGTATTTTTCATCAAAATTCATCTCAACGGATTGGAAGCCAGAAATCAAAATTGGAAATGTTACCATTCAACCATCGATGAAAGCAAAAAGTCTGGGTGTGATTATGGATCCATCGATGAGTATGAATTGTCATGTCAACAACGTTGTCAAGAATGCTATGTTTGGCATTAGAAAAATCGGCCAGATACGACATTACTTGACGAATGAATGTACTGCAAAGCTTGTTCATGCTTTCGTGACCTCGAAGCTGGATATGTGTAACTCACTGTTATATATGGTTTAACAGACAGCGATATCCTGAAGATACAACGTGTGCAGAATACTGCCGCCCGACTTGTTCTACGTGCTTCAAGACGCGAGCATATCACTCCTGCCCTAGAATCTCTGCATTGGCTGCCGATTAAGGAACGATCAATGTACAAAATCCTTCTGATCACCTTCAAGGCACTAAATGGCACGGCACCTGTGTTTATATCCGAGTTATTGGCATTATACCAGCCAGCGCGTACCTTGAGGTCATCTTCGGAGCGTCTTCTGTCCATCGTAAAGCCAAGGACAAAGTTCTACGGTGAACGATCGTACACGCATGCAGCTGCAAAGTTATGGAACAGTCTCCCGTCAGATATTCGTCACTCATCTTGTCTCAGGAAATTCAAATAAAAGTTAAAAACACACCTATTCAAAATGCATTTCGGAGTGGATCATTAATTCGCTGTTTATTTGTTTTACTTGTGATTTCACGATGTTTAAATTGTTTTTTCATGCAGGATACAGTGCTTCATATTTTCGGCAATATAATATGTGTAGAGGTGATGTGCTAGCAACCTCTCCCTCTACATTTTTTCATCAGTCGCCATGTATATCCAGCTTCCATGTTTCGCCGTTTTCAGTGCCTTTTGCCGTCTTCATTATGATATATTTGTGCAATGTGCTAAGGGTGAATGTGCTAGTAACCTCTCCCCTTCAGCTTTAATATATTCGTCATTTTCACAGTGCCTTTATGCCATTTTCATTTTATATATTGCTTTTTCGCCGTTTTCATCGTGCCTTTATGCCATCTGCAACGATCTCATTTATGATATATTGTGCAATATGCTAAGGGTGAATGTGCTGGTAACCTCTCCCCTTCAGCTCTTATTTTCATTTTGATATGGATCTTCAACCTTTGCATTTGATGGATTTCATTGCTGCCGATTACTCTTGCTGTTGTTTAAAATATGTGTTTTTTTAAACTAGTTTGTTTCTAAAATTGTGACTATAACTTAATTCGTGTTCAATATGCATTTCGCTTAGTTTTAATCATTTTGTTGTGTAACTTAAGTAGTGTATTTATTGCTTTAAACTGTGTTACATTCTATATATGTTTTTTATATTATTCTGTAGTTTTTAACTTTGTAAAGCGCATAGAAGTCTTTTCATAATGCGCTCTATAAATCCACGTTTATTATTACTATTATTATTATTATTATCTTGAACGACGAACGTCCGCTACTCGTAAATTGCGTTATTTTATCCGTATCCACTTTGAACCCAGGGGGAGGGGAGGGTATCTGATATCTGAGACCGTACACTATTGTGACGAAATAATTACAAGACATCATAGGAAACCTGTAACTCTTCACCATTTTAACACTTTTAAGAAGTGTTTCTAGGTATTTAAAGCATTTTATTGACAATTTAAAACATCATTGTCATTAATTCAACCATTCTTTCTAGTTTGATACCCTATCACAGACTAAAAAGACAAATTTGATAATTATGTGAGACTTGTAGAGACTTTGTCGATTTTGATACCCTATATTGCAAGTCTCAAGACCTTTCCAGATCTCACCTTTTTGAAAACGCAGATGGTTACCCGGTCAGAATATCCAGTTACCCCCCCCCCCCCCACCCCCGATCCAAAAGAATGTCAATACTATTGTCTCCATCACAAACTTTACTCCTAACCTTAAGCTCAAAGCTTAAAGGTTAATCCTGAAACTCCCATTCAACAAACTTTAATTTTAACTAAATACTCGAAAATTTCATTTTATGTCCTTATGTATAAACATATGTGGATTTCAAAACCGTTGGGGTCGGGACATCGACCCCTGAAAACTAAAAAGATATTCTGATTTTTTCTAAAGAACTACTTTTCTTTTTATTTACGCAGCGCATTGAAATAATACGTGCGATACCGCTGATGAATACCCCATAAAATCTGAGTTAAGTAAACAGGCAATTTATAGCGCGTCCTCCATCGTCTGCAATGACCTTAGATTCTTAATTGGACCTGAACTTCACTTGGTCCGTGTCAACAACTGAGCAAATCACTATACTCTGTAAATCATGAAGTATGTAACAAGCAGCCGATTAACTCTCATAATCCAATATGACCATACATTGAAGTAAATTAGTCTGTATTTCTCGAATCATAACAACATACCAAATCCTCCTGAATATTCAAATGAATTTATGATCATGTTTAGCTATGTGTTAGAAACAAAATTATTCCAAAATCATGAACAATTCATGTTAAACAATATCAATATGCAGTGATTTGGCTTAATCAATCATTAGTAGTCTCTTACACAATACAAAAGCATCAGTTCACAATGTTGTAGAATACAAGTGACATGCTATGGATCGCGTAGTAGAGTCTGATTGCTTGTTGCATACTTCAAGGTTTATAGAGTATAGTTTCAGATAAGACGTATTTCTTATCTTCAAAATTGTACACGAAATGCATCTTTGCTTTAAAAAAAATGAGACTCGGAATTTTATGTTTGATATTCTATTTATCGTACAAGATGTTTTATATATTTCCGTAATTTCAGCACGGAGATTTCTAAAAAAGATTCACATAGGCATTCTGATAGTAGCAACCCGATTTTGAGAATTTACTACGCCGTAAGTACCTTAGTCCGGTGTAATGAAATATACAGCGTCCGTGTGACTGATTGTCCTAGCTAATATTCAATTGTGTAGAACGTACTTGTACATGTGCGATCAATTAATCATTGATTGCGTAGGTCAATAATTATTAGACACGGACTCCTGGTTATGGAAGACACTCAGTCTCATTACACCGGCACTTTAGAGGGGTTCCCAAGCACCCCCTTGTAACTGAATTCTAACATGATTTTCAAAATAACTGAATTCTATTCTAACATGATTTTCAACATAACTGAATTCTAACATGATTTTCAACATCTCTAGGATGTCAACTTAATTAGTTTAGATGTTGCGATTGAAATAAAATGTCCCATGGGGGATTAATTAGCATATGTCAAAGATGGCTGCCAAAATACTATATTTTCATTATAATGGCCTTTTGGTTGATTTTAATGAAAGTCGCCTATTTTGGCGGCCATCTTGAATTTCAAATATGCATATGACATAATTGAAGTCAGGTGCATTTGTAATACCTCTAGAAGCTATTTCCTATTAATAATTTTGAAAATAAAGTGTTTTACAAGATACTTTTAGCCCATTGTAATGAAAATATAGTATTTTGGTGGCCATCTTGGAAATATGCTAATTAGACCACCATGGGACATTTTTTTCAATGGCAACATCGAAACTTTTTTTTATTAGGTTAACATCCTAGATATGTTGAAAGTCATTTTAGAATTTAGTTATTAGGGGGGTGCTTGGTAACCCCTCTAAAGTGCCAAACTACCGCTATCAGTAAGCTTTTGGCATTTTTTCTTTAATTTTCAAGACTACCACTATAAGCATGCTAAGTGTTTGTAAGGTCTAGGAGTCGTTGTATGCGTGACATAAATTGAAGATCTCTAGGTCTCAAGTGCAACTCAAGACATTTCATCTCGATTGCTTTGTCAATCCAGGCGCATTTGGGGCAAGCTGTTGTAAAATGCCAAAATCAAGATGTATGCATTCGAAAATATGTAATATAAATGCCATTTTTGTTTCTGCTTTTTCTTGTTCTTCTACCTCTTGTTCTACATTTTTGTTCTTGTTCTCGTTCTTCTTGTTAACTATGCATTTGAAACATTCGCATAGATATTGTTTTGTTTGTTTTTTTCTGACGGGAGTTTTCTCCCCCTTCTCCTCCATAATAATCACCTGTTAGCTCAAAAACTTACAAAAACCCAAAGACCTAAATTGTCACAAAGTTGCCCCATGACTTTAGAGCAAGTGCCATTTGGTACTCTTAGGCCCCGGGGCTAAAGGGGTTGGGCCCAGGGGCCCAGATGTAAAACAATAATCACCTCTAGCGCTAAACTATAGAAGCTTATAAAGAACGAAATTTAGTACACTGTGCCCTTTGAATAGAGATAGTACCTTTTGGTAGTCTCAGGCAGAAGACCAGGCCTAGAGGTTCAAGGCCTTGGGGCCCCAAGATCCAAAATGTATATATATATAAAAGCCAATGATATTGACACGATGATCGTGTCAATAGTCTCGCCCAAAATGGCTATAGACACGATGATCGTGTTAATAACTCGGCCCAAAATTGCTATGGACACGATGATCTGGTGTCAGAAAGTGAATGGCGGATCTGATGCTCACTGATGCTGAAGGGGGTAGCAACAAAAGTAGTTGAAGGAGGAAGGTGACTTGCATTGGTAAAATTACAATTTTGTTCCCCATTATTTTCTTCCTGTTTGTTTTACTCCTCTCTTTTGGTCTGTCACGGACCAAAGGACAAAATGGCAACATGAAGATGACATTCTGAATAACATCAGAAACTTTCCCGGTTGTAATATTACCAATCAATGCAAGTTGCCTTCCTCCTTCCACTGTTTTTGTTGCCATCCCCTTGAGCATCAGTGAGCATCGGCTCCATGGCCATTCACTTTTTCACACCCGATCATCGTGTCTATAGCCATTTTTGCGAGGTTATTGATACGATCATCGTGTCTATAGCCACTTCCATATATAAAACCACCACTAGCACCGAAACTATAGAATCTTCATCTAAACATGGTACATATATATGCCCTAAGACTAAAGGCAGTACCTCTCAGTCGTCTTGGGCCCAGGACCCAAAGCCTTTGGCCCCAGGGTCCAAAGTGTATATGTATAAAATCACCTCTGGCGTCCAAAGTGTAGAAGCCTTATGAACAAAACCCGGTAAACATGTGCCCTATGACTATTGGTGGTGTCTTTTTGTAGTCTTATGTCCAGGGTTCCAAGGCCTTGGGGCCCCAGAGTTCCAAATACAATAGGTATAAAACCACAATAGCACCCAAACTATAGAAACCCTCAGGACCAAGCTGGGGTACCCATGTGACCAATGACTAGAGATACTGCATTTTGGTAGTCTTAATAGTCCAAGAGATCCAAGGCCTCCCCTTGGGCCTTGGGGCACAAAGTATATGTATGAAACCACAAGCGTCCAAACCACATAAGCCTTTAGAACCAAGCTTGGTACATAAGTGCCTTTAGACTAGAGATAATGCCTTTTGATAGTCTTAGGCCCTGGGTTCAAGGATTTGGGTCACAGAGGACCAGAGGCCAAAATGTATTTTAAATTCACTTCTAGCACTAAAAATTGGAGAAACCCAAAGGACCAAAGTTGGCACACTTATCATACATGACTTGAGAAAGTGCATTTTGGTAGTTACAGGCTCTAGGACTTTAGGCCTTGGGCCGCAGGGGCCAAAATGCCGTATATAAGATCACCTACAGCACAGTAGTTCCATGAACTACATGAACTAAAGTTCGTATGTGGATGCCTCGTGACTTTAAGACATATCTTTGGATAGTCTTGGCCCTAAATAAACATGTTGTGTTCCTATAGGGGACATGCAGAGATGTTCTAGAATTGTCTAATTCTTGATCTTGATCTTCTTTTTCTTCTTCTTCTTTTCATGTTTTCAGACAAGGCTAGGTTCTGACTTCATGGTGCAAAGTTATTGGACTTTCTGGTTAACGTTGTATTTAACAAAGTACACACAGGGACCTCTTGGTGAGTGAAATAGGATAAAACAAGGACAGTCTTATTAACCCTCGTCTTCCTAAGGGGGTGGTTACCAACCCCCTCCCCTAACAGATGATCGCCGATTGCACCAAAACGCAAATCTAAGCGACCCTGAGCATTTGGGTAATTATTTTTACATCCTTTGCGGTCATTTTTACGAAAACAAATCGGGGGTACCACCTAAGGTGCGGTTATGGTAGGCCGTCAAAGTCGGCGGCAGGCCTGGTCGGCGGGTAGGGGGTGGTTGCCACCTCGAAAATTTTTAAATCACCAATTTGAAATTTATATGCATGCTATTGACTTGAAACTTACAGGAAATATTAGAATTGTTGATTCCTTTATTTATTAGCAAAAAACCCGATGAAAATTCGACATTTAGAACTGTTATAGCGATTTTTTCAAAAAGGGGCAATTTTTTTCGTTTTTTTCGGTCCGGAAATACTTTGTGACGTCATAATTACGTAACACCTCGACCGAGCTCCAAGATCTTGTTATCAATGGAAGGAAGACACCCTACCCTATACTATAGTACCAAACAATATAACTGTTGGGTCCAAATTTCACAATCAAAGGGGGGGGGGGTAACCACCACCCCAAACCTTAGGAAGTCGTGTTACAAAAAAGGCCCAGGAAGACGAGGGTTAATCTAGTATAGTGTTTTTCTTGATCTGCATTGTGATCCGTTTCATATCAACATACACCTGTTCCCACTATGGCTCCCGATGCTTTCGCGATACTTGCCCAATACATAAATATTGATTTTTTGCCAACTACAGTGTGACCCAGAATAACCCTTACAATCTTTGCGTGCAATTTTCATGGGTTTAACGGATAGTCAGAAAGTATGTAAAGATTGCATATTATAGCCCATGAGTTGAACTTTTAGATACCGTTTGTTTCATGTCAATCAGTAGTATACAACACAAGTTATGTTTTATCAAACTTTTGGGTGGATTTTGTCTGGTCCAATTTCATGATTATTGGCCATAAAGTAAGGGTGTTTCTGAATGGAATAAAAATGCGTCACCTTGGAAAACTTATCATATTTGTCTTATTTTTACATCAAAGTTGTTCTTTTTTTCAGCATAAATAAAAGAGAGCA
The DNA here is from genome assembly GCA_000969725.1 of Ophiothrix spiculata. NCBI lineage: Eukaryota > Metazoa > Echinodermata > Ophiuroidea > Amphilepidida > Ophiotrichidae > Ophiothrix > Ophiothrix spiculata. The sequence goes on along the minus strand of JXSR01S002868.1, from coordinate 14,455 downwards.
TGTGCGTAGTAAATAAGTCAACATTGTTACGGTTGAGTGAACAGATCAATGACGATACCCAATAGAGCTTCATTCAAGGGGAACTTACAAACTCGTGAAAATTGGACCAGCAAATTTTACATTCAATTATTTAACAAAGCATAACTTTTGTTGCACATTACCGATTAAAATGAAACAAACGGTATCTAAAAGTTCAATTCATGGGCTATAAAATGCAACCTTTACATACTTTCTGACTATCCATTAAGGCCATGAAAATTGCACGCAAAGATTGTAAGGTTTATTCTGGGACACACTGTAAGGGACCACATGCCGTACCACTTATATTTTCCTTCCGACGCCCCTGTACGTATCGGTATATCTGTCAAGAACCCCTAATTTCAAATTGAAAATTTGATTACTGTTTGAACATGTACCACACCTCATTACAAAATGAGTGTAAGTTTTGCAGAGCAAGCTGTATTAAAATGAAACAAAGTTCTTAATGACGACTCCTTCAGAGAAATTTAATTTTATGGTAAATTAGTTTACATGACCAATACCTAGTTCGAATGTTCTGTCCGTGCATAACAATGCATTTTGTAATCCGTAGTAAAATATTTTGTTAACCCATTACTTATTCTATTCACTGGAGTCAATAAGTATATATAATCCCCACTTGAGAAATTGCAATCCTTAAAAATCCTTTTGTGTTTACACGATAAAAAGCACAACTAAAAACCTCTAGACTTTTGCTTTAGTCGAAGACAATAGCCTATCCTATACTTTGATTGACAGGCCTCTCTTGTGCGGTAAAATCTATTCGATACTTCTTTTGTAATTTACGATTTAGTTTACAAAATCCTTTGTCCTTTAATGAGATAACTTACGACAAACTTGAACAGGCTAAGTGTGTCCAAAAGACATGACATCCGTTGCTTGTAAAGTTCTTGCCCTTATCGAATAATCAGAATACTGGTATAATTGAACACGCTAGAATAAGAACATCCCAACTCCATAGCTGCCTTCTGTAAAATCATAATTGTAAAATATAAATGCATACAAAGTTCTTCAAATGCTTTCACATCACTAAAATAGCATTTCCATGTCAATATCCTTATCATAGTGTCATATTTGACCTTGTAGTTTACTTTTTTAGACATTGTTAGATAATTGTTATAGTACATAATTGCTATATTAAACAGTCATAACAAGAACATCCCAACTCCATGAGTTCCTCTCTGCAACTATATGCTAGGAAAATATCTAACAATGTCTAACAAAGTCAACTACAAGGTCAAATGTGAGGCTATGATTGGGATAAAGACATGAAAATGCTTTCTAGTGATTTGAAAGCATTTTCCAAGATTTATATGCATTTATATTTTACATAACTTAACAGAAGGCAGCCCATGGAGTTGGAATGTTCTTATTCTAGCGTATTCAATTATGTAAATGTATCATTTTTATAATCCATAAAACAGACTTTAATATAATATTTGTTTCATTTCAATTGGTAATCAAGAACGGAACTTATGCTTTGTCGAATATTGGACTACAAAAATGTTCTTGTCAATTTTCACCATTTTTGAAAGTACCCCTTGAAAGATGTTTTTGAGTATTTTTCTTGATCTGCTCACTCGATCGTAACAATGTTTACTTTTTCTTTATATGCATGTTCTTTTCATATACTGAAAAAGAGACAATTTTGATTTTTTTTTAAATAAGGTAAATATGAAAAAATTTCCAAGGCGACCAAATATTATTCCATTCAGAAACACTCCTGCTCTATGACAATAATCATGAAATCGAACCGTACGAAAATTAACCCACATATGGACTCATGCAACCTTTAATATATATTTGCTGCTAAACCAAAAAAAAAATCACGTATGATATTGTAAGGTTTTTTTTCTGGGACGCCCATCATCATAAGCATAAGCGTACAAAATGCTAGGCTAACCCACCCTAATTATATCATTAATTGATATTTTTTCAGTACCTGGTATCAAGATCGGTATTTGGCAGTTATTGCTATATATTTCGTTTCCATTAATGATCATCCGTGGAGTGGTCGTCGTCTTAGCCAAGATCTGCAACTCAGTCAACATCATGCTGGAGTATGACATCATGCCAGTAAATGTGAATAGCCCGGATGCAAGAACTGCGAATGGCCTGGATGCAAATAGGTTGAAGGCACACTGACGTCTCGTGAGGAGTGGATGAAGGATAAAAGGAGCTCTCACCAATAAAGGATTTGCATGACGCGATACGCACCATACACGCAATCGTTCTGGCCGCCATCTTGGTGTAGTCGGAGTAATTTGTAATGTAAACAAGACATCAAAATTGACTGTAACATATGATTGACTTCAAATCAAGACTTGAAAATTAAACTAAATAAATGTAATGTATATTCTTATCATCAGTGGTGATCTGGTATCGTGATACTGCTAAAGGATTAAAATGTGACGGGACTTTTTGTTTATGAGCGCGATGACGTCACGTGCAAACCCTCTATGTGTTCCTTTAGCCCTTGTTATGCGAAGCGATTTTTGCAAACAATTTATACGGAGGGGGGTTGTTGCAACCTCTCCCCCCCCCCCCTCAATATTTTATACCGAGTACCCCAGACTCCCGTTTACTAATGGATAGGTATCTTTCCATTGATATCAGATTCAAGGTAATCCGTTAATTAATGACGTTAATATGACGTCATAATTATCAAAATGTGAAAAATCGGCATTTGTACGGAAAATATTTTGGCAAAAATCTGTTAGAAAACCCCCTTCAAAACCGTTTACGTATGACGTTATTTTGACACTTAAAGTAAACTTTTGACACAATCTCCGGCTACTTTGACATGGCGTTGTTGAACTTGTTCGCAAAACCTCTAGTCTATAATAAACAATATGCAGTTGACATCATGTACGTTCTCCCCAACTGATTATGAAAAATATTTTTTTACCCATATTCAACAAACACTCAAATAAAATTTTCAATTTTAGTGTCTATACCTATGTCGGGACCCCGACAGTTATTTGTAAATGACACATTTCCTCACCGGTTATTTAAAAAGGTCTTGTACACTCTAACTTGTGACTTCATGTACCACCAGTTAATGGTTAATTGATGTTTTTTTTTCATTGGCTTGTTATCAATTTATCTGAGCTTAATATGTCCTGCAGACGGTTGGCATTTAGATGAAGTTCATTAATGTCCAAATGTGATGTCTCTAAAAAGTGCATGGTCATTACTATATACTATACCATGTGTATCAAAACAAATTGTGCACGGATTAAAAATTTTGACCTTGATAAAAGCACCAAATCATAATTTAATAAGCTTTCAAATGCAGAAAAAATGATGGAAATCGGATGAAAAATAAAAAAGATATGACCAATTTTGTAAGTACGTCTCTCTTTCTTCCATTCCAATGGGATTTACACAGTTAAGCAAAATGTTACGTATCACAATTACGGGTTTAGGCATTATGATAAAACATAAAAGTACTCACAAAATTGGTCATATCTTTTTTATATTTCATCCGATTTCTATAATTTTTTCTGCATTTGAAATATTATTTAATCTGCTTTGCTACAATAACAAGACAATTATGATTTGGTGCTTTTGTCAAGGTAAAAATCAGTTTTAATCCGTGCACATTTTTTTTTTTGATACACGTAGTACAACCGTTGAATATCAAGTTTGATTAAAGTATTTGTCCTTGGCAATTACTTATGACATTTTTATTAAAACGGAATTTGATGATCATAGGAAATCATAACATCTCGGTCAATGATAAAAAAAAACATCCATGTTTTGATATTTGTGATTTATGATATTATTCACCATGCATGTTAAAACATTGTGATTGTGATAACACAATCATTGTTTTTATCGTCATGATTGTTGTTGACGTATGTTTATTTGTTTTGAAATAAAAACCAAAGAAAACGTGAAATGAGTCTGCTGTTTTCCCATATTTATATATATCTAAAAGCGTCTAATCACATCGTTGAGGATAAATAAAGTTAATGAAGCCATCTACGTCCGAATGGAGCAACCTCCCATGACAGAAGAGGATACAACCGCGATAACACGTACAACTGCAGAATTTAACAACTATGTTATGTTACATTACTTACATTTTTGGTGTGATGCAAAAACGCAAAATATAGCAAAAAAAAAAAAGCTGAATGAAACACAATTGAAACACAATTGTTATGTTTTGAGAGTTACACAAAACGTAACCCTACATCACGACCATTTGAAGTACATTGTTCCAATTCAGTCTTGAAGTGTTAAGGCGAAATCATACTCGGCCTCCTAACAAAATTTTTCCTACCAAACATTTGGTCGTGACCTCACCAAATATTTGCCATCGAACTTAAAGTATGAACGGGTAGCAAACATTTGCTCCAATGTATAAGGCAATTCAATAACAGGTGCAATCTAGCGCGAAATTTTATTTGGTCTCGACCAAATGTTTGGTACCGAAAATTTTGTTTGGAGGCCGACTATGATTTGGCCCTAACCCTACATGACGACCATTTGAAGTACATTGTTCCAATAGCGACAAAACAGTTTCAATTACCCAATCGATATTGATCTAATTATAATGACTGTTCGCCCTGTGATTGGTTATAAATACCTCTGTCGCGCTCCTTTTATGATGTCATTATACCATACGTGTGTGTACATTAGACAGGTTGCGAAAATAGCGTTAAGGTACACGTAAGCGTAAAGTCTATTAAATAACAATATATTTGGAGCTGTTTTAGGTTAACGTTTACCTTAACGCTATTTTCGCAACCTCTTTAATGCAAACACATAGACAACGTAATGATACATTTATTTTTACAAGATTAGGAAAATTTGTATGATCAAATAAGCTGAAAATGTTGATTTTTAGGGGCGTTTTGCTGGCGTTTGACACAATGCACAAAATACCACAGATGTCTCGTAAAAAATGTAAGGCTATCCCCTATATTTTGCTTTTTCTGGTATTTTAATTCAGGATTTTAACAGCCCATTATGCCGTAAATAATCTGTAGCTAACATTGATAAACAGCTAAAAAAATGTTGAAAACAATAGTTTTCTAATCCAAGCGCTCGATTTACGTCATGTATACAACATATCGATGGCCATTATTTGCTGACTTCAATCGTTGTGTGTTGAAGTATACGACATTAAGTAGATGTACTCTGATGTGCTGTGCTATTAATAGGCATGACCGCGGTTATTTAAAAAAATGTTGAATAAGGTCAATAGATATGTTGAGATTTTAAATGGTCGTGACATGCAGAATTTCCTGTCACAAAAAGAGGGTCATTTGTCCCCTCCAATTTAACCCTTGTAACCAAAAGTAGTAAAAATAATTCTTTTGCCGTTTTGATACAGTTTACATTTAACTAAAAACGCAAAAGTATTAAAACCATCAAATGTAACAGAGTTTTAATTAACATTGCAAATTTTACGTTCAATTCTACCCGGTATCCTTTATGTTTAGCTAAATGTAGTAAAAGTTTTGTGTTACGTTTTGTTACATTTGCCAGTTGATTTAAAACCCCAAAACGTAATAAAAAAAACTGCTAAATGTAATAATTTGTCAAAATTAAGGTCACATCCTGAAAACCTTCGAATTTGATTTATAGAAACAGCATGTGTCATAGGGCCTACTATCAACAACTCACTGTATCTCTTTTTACAGGAGTGTACCGTTAATTGTTGTTGATTCGTGATTTTTATATAAATAGCAGCTAAATAAATCTCTGTCACTTGATTGGCGCATCTTGGGTCACGTGCCATTGGTCATTTGGTCCATTTGATAGTAAACGTCTGTTACGTGCCAAACTGCAAACAGTTCCAAACTGCAAACTTTCCGTTGTAAACACGATCAGGTCGCTCCCTTTTTTTGTATAACTTTATATCTTGCTTTAACGATTAACTGAGTTGCATTTGGGAGAATTTGTCATTCGATCAGTACTGTTTATTCACTCAGAATTTAAAATCTACACAAGCTATTATAGACGTAGACTTGTGACACAGTATAGCGCTCATGCAGTAAGCTTCAGTAGCAAGATCTTGAACATTTTGTGATTTACCAGTTTTTGATGCACACTGATCAACCTGCCCTGTAACGTTTGATGTCAAAATGATCAATAAAAAGGTGTTATTAAGAAAATTTGCATTTTTTTGTTTCTAGGTGGGCAAACCAGGGAGAAGGGGGGGGGGGGCAAAAATTTTTTTGGCCCCCCCCCCCCTGCCCTCCCCTGGTGCCCCCATTGGTACACTTATGTGCTAAGGGTTAGGTTTTGCACCAAATACTTGTATAGGGTTCGGTTTCACACATATATTACTTGATAAGGTAAACAACATCAACTTAGTCAAAAGCACCTGTGTAGAACCTGGACTGGGAGATCATCATATATGGTAGTAACAGAACTGAAACTTCTGGTAACCAGACCAAAGCAACCAAGAAGGAAAATATATTTGAGAAGCAAAGCTGATGTGGAAAAAATCAAGCAAGAGATGAAAGACTATCA
>JXSR01S002867.1:47708-59481 GCA_000969725.1 Ophiothrix spiculata | reverse complement strand
GATAAATACTTTGAAATTGTGTCCAACACCGCTGATATCAGCTCACTCGTGTCCGACACCGTTTCTGTGCTAGGCCACCTTAAATCTGACTTTGCATTTAATTTAAGCAAAAATTGATAACTTTTTCATATTGATTATCTTAATGAATGTGCTATGCAAATTAAGGGTGCCTGCATTCCAGAATGAGATGTTTACATTCAACATGTCAATCAAACTGTGGCGCGACGAAGTTGAAGAATGCTGAATTAAGCATTATTCAATTTTTCCCACGGTAACTTTGATTCTGTAACAGTTCCAGATACAAAACTCTGTAAATTTACGAAAAATTATGGTTCCCATTTTTATAAAATAGCTATCATATAATTTTTTACCTTTAGACATTGAATTTGTACAATACAACGAGCTATGAAAAATGTTAAGGTTGCGCATAAACTCAAATACCAAATATCAAAATTGTTACTTTTCGCTAAGTTAGAATTATCGATTATAACTTTTTATAATCTTTCTACATGTGACCGTTTTTGGGACACCTTGAATTTTGTCTTATGTTATTCACAGGTTTTAATACACATTATGGCCATAAGCTTAAATTCCATATTTAATGTATCCCACATATGACCAAAGGTTGTTTGATCTTACAAAGACTTTATGAAGGTAGAGGCCACCTTGTTTGACCTTGTTTCAGACGATTTATCCTCGTCGATGGGAACGTTACTACTCGCCCCTTCTCGGCCGCTGATTTTATTCCTGTCCTTATTAAATGGCGTATTCGGTGGACAGACATGTCCGTAATATGTAGGGACATAATGTTGACACAAAGGACAATCAAAACTGTGAGATTTACGTTCACCTTTGCGCGGTAGTAGACCAGAGTCATATGTCCTTCCGGCACCATATCGATCATATCGATCTCTCGTAAATTCTTGAGCCAAACGAACATTCGCTGATATTCGATCACTTCCGGAGCGACTGCGCAGTGTTTCTATAAATGCATCGCGAGATTCATATATTTGTCGTAGAAAATCAGGCATAGGCTGGGTTTCATTGTCGGATGAATCTGAAACTCCTTCCATATTTGATACCCAAATATCAGTACTTTTTGTTGGTCGAAGACCATAACTTGTTGATACTCGTGGTACTCTATTCTGTCTAGATCTTTTTGAAGCTAGTCGACGTATGACAACTTTCTCTTGTGTCTGCTTCAAGTCCTGTCTCTTCCGATTCATTTCGGATTTACGTCGAGAAGAATCACCCGGTCTTGGTTCTCTAGAGTTAAATAATAATGGTTCCCTTCCATCATAAGACCTATGTTCCAATCCTGGTAATATATTAGAGGGCCCTTGTTGGTCATTATGACACGCGTTTATATGCATTAAACAATCATCATAATAGAAATCGTCTTTACACTTGCAAAACTTAGCTCCCATCAAGCCGACTCTTCCACTAGCCTCAGCCAAGTCGCCATCTTGAACGGCAGATACATGATCAGGTAAAGACCTACATCTTCTGCCTTTAGTTCTTTCTTTCCGATACTGACTGTGATTTTTTAATTCCACCGTCAAGCCACACTCCTCAATTCTTATCTTGGGGAGCCTGTTATCCTTATCCCATGTAGATGAACGCCATCTTTGTTTTACCGTATCATGACATGGATAGTCTTTTCCTATTTTGTCAACATTATTACCATGAAAAAGATGTAAGTTTTTGCCTCTGTCTACCATGTCTACGGTACATGTGCAATGCATTATTATAAATGTTTAGAATATTTCGCACGCAATTTCACCCGAATTTCATTTGCTTTTAATCGTTTAAATGATGCTGTGGCATTGTCTTATTCTCGTTAATAACGTTGAGAAAACATTATTTGAAGCAAAACTTGGTCATTTGCGAAGGAAATCCAGATTATTGCATATTTTCACAAATTCCATAAATTGTAACAAATGCAACATCAACTTTCTCAGTATACCGAGTCTCATATGGTGAAAGAGGGTTTTAGCAACTGCGACATTGCATATAGATTGGAACTCGGCGTAATGACTGGTGATTTTACTCTCATGGTATAAAGCCACTGTGTCTCAATTTTCGAGATTACATCTGTGTTGAGTCAATCTACTTCTTTCTGCATAAATATGGACATGACAGCCTTATAATATATCCCCTATGTGTAAAACAAACCTCGTCTATATAGATAACCTCCGTATAAATTTTAATTCACAAGTGCGTGACATCTCACAAATTCTTACAAAATCTTGTCCGTTGAAAATGTGGCGACTTCTCTTACACATTACATCTTTACGTCTGAAATCCGCAAACATGTCAAATGAAAACGGATATAAACATGTTGATCAATTCAGCTGATGCACAAAAAAGTGAATCAATTCAACCGATAATGTGTAAGATATAGCGTCCTTCATCCACTTGAAACATATATTCTTAACATCTATATGTTAAAATATGGCGAGAGGAATCGTGGGCCTCAATCACAGTTTTCTTGAATCACAATCATTCTGATATTTCTATCGTTTTACTCCATGTGCAATAAGACTACCACCTGCCTTGGTTCGCTCAGCTTTTACTATACAGGAACCGTTGTTTCCTGTCCAGCTGAAAATTAATTGTAGAGCTTTCGTTTAGTGTGGATGGAGGCCGCTGGTTGAAAATAACAAATCTCCTTTCTCACTGAATCACATCCCCGTGTATTTTACAACACTATTATTAAGTCCAATCACAATCAACCTTAAATTCCATTCGACTTTCAGTTTTTTTTATTTTTCTAGTAAGTCAACAAGACTTGAGTTATCTGGGTAACTTAAGTAGTTGTTTAATTGAAAGTTGATGTATCCGATATCGCGGTAGAAAGATACAAACTATTTGATTAAGCATTTTTGTCTGGCGATTGTCCATATCCAAGCATGCGCAATAGTTGATTTATTGCAAAATATTCGTTGTACGCATGTTTGTATACTTGATACTTGGTCATGTTGGTAGAACATGTAGAATGATTGCAATTTATCGCTCGTATTGTTCACCGTCAGATTGAGTATATTGGACTAAGCAAGTCAATGAACAAAACAAAATACAAGTCTTTCGACAACAGCTTGGTGAAAATTTGCGTCTGGCGATTGCCGAAATTTGAGAAGCAAAAATTGTTCTTGGAAACTACACTTGGAAGTATTAGTTTGTAACATCATTTTTTTTCGGATCCTCAAAATTTTGTGACGTACAAGCATGAAGCTATTGGTACAAGTGGGGCGAATTAATTGATGAAGCTTTAGTTTTATTTATATAACGTGTAATTGGTAAGTCAAATAAACTGCTTTGTGGTTGAAGAAAACTCAAGCTTTCTAAATAGAGACCTCATGGATACAAAGTAGAAATGCCAACATGTGGACATAAGTGATTGAAAGAAAGAAATTTAATAGATGTAAAAGTGTGTTTGGCAGTCATTATGTCAGTTCAAATCTTGACATGTTATAGAATGGTTGGGAAGGTTGAACAAACATAAAGGTGTCGGTTGTTCGCGCAATATTCAACTCATATGCAATTACGTCAAGTAGAAGCATAGACCTAGACCTAGGCAATTAATCAACTACGGTATTATCTGCCCCTCAAACTAAGACTGCAGTATGCGTATTTTAGATTATGCGCAAGCTGCAACAACATATATCTCAAATGAGCGAGCCAATAGCTTGATCATCTGTAATTCCATAAAACGTATCTTGACCATAAACCAGTGAGATTTATTAAAATAAGATCGGATGATTCGAGCTACACAAACTTTGAGGTGTTTTAACCACAAGTCGTTGAATGTTAACCATTTTAAATATATTCTTAGCGCCATTTTTAATGAAGATTTTGCAAGTGAAATCAATACTCAAGGCCATTGTAGAATCTATAGACTCTATACTCTTTATGTATTGCACAATTTTTTATAGTGTGTCACGCTATGGGTTAATAAGATCTTACAGTGAACATGATGTGACGAAATACTCACGACATTCTAAAGGCTCTGTAAGACATCACCGTATATATAGAGCAAAACGTACGCCTAGCCTATCGGACTTAATCCCACTATTGTTTCGTTTATTACATTGTTATTCATCGTGCGTCGTCGTTACAAGCACGTTCAATACGCTTTCAATGCGGTTTGTCCGCTATGTATACCTGTCTGTTATCCATACTGTTGGTCCGTTTGGCACACGTTCAGTATGTGAAACGTTTGTACGTTATTCGTACGTTTAGGCTGTATACGGTGATGTGTGACACAGTCTTTAAGGCTCTGTTAGACAAAGTGCACCGTATAGAGCAAAACGTACGAATAACGTACAAAAGTTTCACATAATTGCACGTGTGCTAAACGGACCACCATATGAATAACGAATTCAACGTATACATAACGGACAGACCGTGTGGATAACGTATTGTAACGAACACATGACGAACAAAAATGCATAAAACAGAACAATAGTGGTATAAAGTATACGGTGAGGTCATGTCACACATCACTGTGGCGTGTAGTGCGAATAACGTATTAACAACGTACACTGATTTGGTAATTGATTACATGTATTTCAATGGCCAAATCAGTGTACGTTATTAGTTCGTTATTCGTACGTTTCGTGATGTGCGACAGAGCCCTTAGGCGTACGTTTTGCTCTATACGGTGATGTGTGACAGAGCCTTTAGGGACAGTAGCCGTAAAAAAACACAATTATTGGTAAACTCTGTTTTTTGAATCTGGCTGCAACAGCAATTCACAGTCTAGCCGTAACGACCCTGTTAATGACCTCATTATGCGAATTCTGTCTTCCAAGTCTCGCCAAACCAGAAAAAAAAAATGGTCGCGAGATTTTGTTTTTTTAAACGTGACCTGCTGAAAAGGCTGAGTTTGAATTCGTATTATCTGAAAACGGTGAAAGCAAATGCAAATTGGGAACGAGGATATGAAAATTTTGAGTTTTTCCAATACAATGCATGTGGATTTTTTTGCTGTTGATAAAAAAAGAAGCATTATATGGCATTTTCTATAAAAATCAACCATTTTGAGACTTTTTAAGCAACCAAATTTGAACCCCTACATTAATCTTGTTTTAGAAGATTAAACGCCGTCAGTTGGATCGATTCTGCTAGTAAAAATATGAAAAACTCGGATTGATGAAATTTGAAAAATATATTTTGCCTGTAAGGGTTGAAAATTGAAGAAATAACAAGAGGAAACAAATACGTTGATGTGATGTGATGTACGAAAGGTACCTAATATCGGCTCTTCGTACGTAACCTGGTATTTGTATTGCGATAACTAGGCATCCAAATTTCGATAACAACTACATTTTGTTCCAACGGGTCATCATCTGACGTCAGCAGTGTGCATTGATCTCTTAGCAGGGCTAACAGCTAATGTTTTGAATGGCACCGCTGCCCGCTCGCTGCGTTGAAATAAAATGCATTTCATGTGAAATGTAGTGAATGAGAAATACATTTTTCTGGATACAAAGTAACCTTTTTGGTTTTTTAATATAACTATGTCAAAAATTCTGGAATTTCATTTGTGACTATTAAAATTGGAGAAAAACCAACACGCTTCGCAAAAGAAAAAAAAAAGAAATTTATCAAAACGACTGTGACAGGACTCGAACCCACGATTCCACGATCTTCAGATTTAGAATCCTGCTCAATAACCGCTGGACCACGCGACCTGACAATGTCTATAAAGGGAATTTATGATTATATCCATTCTGTTTATAATAATTGGTTACGCATGCGAAATAGTATTGAAATTCCAGGGAATTCAGTTTTGATTTTCAGTGTCAAGAGGTAAACAAAGGAACCAACACATCAATTTTGTTTTATCACATTTTAAAGCAAGATTTTCACAGGACTATAAGAAAAAAGTCTAAATTTTGCTATAAACGTGTCGGCATAAATATATATTTTACACTGAATTACTATTTTTAGAGAAAATCACCGGCATATTTTGAACGTTCATCGCGTGAAATAATTTGCCAGGAAAATTGCATGAAATGTCACACATATTTCGAAAAATGTAGTTGCATTATCATTTGATTATATTTACACAATATTTATACAACATGTTTTGTTTTTCAGATCTATATTTTCGATTTTATAGGACTTTTAATTTAAAATATTTTTCTAACTCATTAATATTAATGTTAAACATCAACAGCACGGCCGATTAAAAATTTCATTGATTAAAATTGTAGAGGGGAAAGGGAAATTATGCGACCTGCAGAATGTCTGTTCATCTCTTAGTGTATATTTAGAACAAATTACGTGTCTGCATGGTATATCCCGCTAGTCCGAAGGTTCGCTAGTCCGAAAAGGAAATAAGGTTCGCCAGTCCGAAAGAGATTTCCTTATACTTGAGGGTTCTCTAGTCTGAATTAAAAAAATCGCTAGTCCGAAAATGAAATAAGGTCCGCTAGCGCTAGTCCGAAATTTAAAAAGGTCCGGTAATCCTGAGGTTCACAAGTCCGAAAATGAAATAAGGTTCACCAGTTCGAAAACGGAAAAAGGTTCGCTAGTCCAAACATGAAAAATGTCCGCTAGTCCGAAAAAATGGGGTTGCTAATCGACAAAACTGATTACAGTATTTTTTAGACTAGCAGACCCTATTTTATTTTCGGAGTGGCGAACCTTTACATCATTTTCAGACTGGAGAGCCTTATTTCATTTTTGGACTAGCGAAACTTTTTCATTTTCCGACTGGCGAACCTTTTGATTAGCGAACCCCTTGTAATTTCTGATTAGCGGACCTTATTTCATTTTCGGACTAGCGAACCCTATTTCATTTTCGGACTAGCGGGCTGTAATATTTCTAATCATAATTAACAGTTTTGACCAAAAATTGTTTGTTTTGTTTGTTTCTATATATACTTGTCCTTGCTCAGGTGAAGTCCTGACTAATTATGATATATATTATAATCTTGCGTTTTTATTGGCACACCCTGTATATCATGGGTTCGTGCTTAGGGTACGTTTAAAATTATATATATCTGTGACAAATATATGAAATTCTATAGCTTTCGGTATTTTAGATAATCAATTCACGCGCATGATTTACAAGTTCTGCAGATGAGTGAATATAAAAAGCACGATAAAAGACTAAGAAGATGGTTCACCCTTTAACTAAAGAGGGCTAACATGGATTCATTTGTGTGACACAAACTTTAATTTAAGCAATTACATGTATATAGATTTAAAGGACATCTTTGGTGATGTTTAAGTTTTCTTTCAAATTCGATATCCGGGGACCGCTTGAAGAAGAAAGTGGTACGCATGCTCGACAGAGCACCTCAAAATTGGATCCTAATTGTCGAAATCATGTACAGCAAATTCCAACCCTTAATGTCGTAAAATGTTCAAAATCATACCCCTAAATGTCGTGATGTCGTAATACACTAAAATTGAACCTTAAATGTCGTAATGGACATTTAACCTATTAATGGCGTAACACACTGAAATGGATCCTTAACGGCGTAACAACGCACTGTTTTCAGCCATAAAACATGTAAAAACATGAATAATTAATAAATTGAAAACCTTTCTGTAGTTATTTCTTGGAATTTTAGAATAGTTGGCGAAAAAGTGACCCTAAAGATATCGTAAAAAATTGTCGGAAGTTACCCTGAAAAGGCACCCCTTTTTCTAAAGACGTCGACGACGCCAATGGGACAAAATCCGACCCTTTTTTCTGACGAGCATGCATACTACTTTTTTCTTCGAGCGACCCCGGGATCTTTTCATTTTGTGCATTGTCTGAACCTGTTGATCTTCCCTTCCGATGTTTCACTTCACGTTTTTGACCGTTTTAAATTTCTTTGAGAGGAATATAGGAATTTCCTTATTTCTGCCAAGTTTGTATCAGGTAATCGTCCGCAGTATCGGAGGCAAAATGGTTCCTCGAATAAACTTGAATATCTTTGCTATGAGTGGAGTCCATAATTTACCAAAATCTGGCATATTTTGATTTACAAAATTGTTCTTTAAAACACACGTGGGTATCAGAAATTTTCAACTACACTCTAAAATGAAAAGAGTGAACAGTCACTTTTTGTTGGAGTGAATTTTTTTTACTGGAAAAGAGTGACATTTCACTCTTTTAGAGTTGTAATTCAATCTTTTAAGGGAGTGAAAATTGCCACTCTTTTTACAGATTCGTCACTCACACCACTCTCTTTAAATGTGTTTTAATATTTACAATAAAGGTGATTATAATAAACACTCCACACATCTAATATTTTACGTTTTTATTTATTTTGAAAATAAAATTCAAGCTTTAAATTAAGTTTTGAAGGAAATATCTGTCTGACATTCAATATTGAAACTTGAACAGTATCAGTAGCCTTTATCACTTGAACTATATCAATTGATTTTCATACAAAAAATAGTCTATGACCTGTACATTATATGTCAAGTAAATTTTTTTGATTTCATTATATTCTTTTAGAGTTATGACCCTCCAAAGCTAGGAGTTAATTCTTTCTAGGACACCCTGTACTAAACATGTTTTAAATTCAAAATTGCACCCATAATGAGGTCAGAAATGACTGCTAAAATATTTTCATCACTCAAGAATGGGTTAGAGAGTGGTACATAAAATCGTATTAAAACATGTTCAATATAAGAAAGATTAAACGAATGTGACTTAAAGGTTCAAACATTTTGTAATCAAATTGTGACTTCCACATCTGTGCCAGATTTAAATTTATGTTAACAACAATATTATTTTGTGGAAAATGTTTCTGCTGTATGACTCTCATTTTCTAATGCTATCTAAATGCTGTACTACTGTAGACGCCAATATTTTCGCGCTCAGCCAATTTTGGACCATTTCGCGCGTTTTTATTTTCGCGCATATTGACATTGTCCGAGTATAGAATTCCATTTGCAACAAATCCACATTAATATTCGCGGTACATTTATTTTCGCGCTAATCTCATTTTGCGCGAAAAGCGCGAAAATAAATGTAGCGCGAAAAATACCACTTATACAGTAACCAATTTTGGGGCCATAGGTCCCAAAGATGCATTTTGTATCCATTCAGTTCAGTATGGACGCCCCTTTGGATCGCGATCGATAACATAATTTACACAATTTCTGAAGAAATGCAGGATATTTGTTGTTACCTTCACATCCAGTTGTTTTTGATTATTATGGATATTAAATGTTTGTTTTAATGCTACTTTATATATTAAGCGAATATGATGGCCATTTTGTATCTCGATGTGGGTGTCATTCTGAATTTCGCCTCCAGAACAACTCTCTATGCTTTATCATAAGCTTCACCGTACCGTCAAGGTTACGTTTGAACAACGAGATATTAATAAGAATATCTCTTTGGTTTGGACCAATATCCATACCGGGATCCACTCAAGACCATTAATCCTAAACATTCGTAGATGGCCTATAATTCATACCAACCCGACCTCAATAGACCTTTTCAAAACACGACTATCCGAGAATTTCCGAAGCTGATTTTACATTTTCCGGCAATTGCCGAAAGAAAAAGTGACTCTTCAACACAATAACCAGAATGTTAAGTTCGCGTTCTCGTGAATTGGTTGCGTACGAATTCGAACTTGGAATTAGCGTCAGCACTACAGAGTCACTTTCAGTTTGATCGCCCTGATGCAACCTCATATCTTAAGAGCTTAATCAGCGCAGATCAGCCGATTTCAAATGGAAATTTCACTCTTTATGTCGGTGAGCTTATGGTACCATCGGCCAAAAGTTGTTCAGAATTAGTGTATCTATTATTGTATAGGTCTGGTTCTATTTATTTTTCACTTTTATTGCACTGAAATGCGAGTAATTTTTCGGACTTTTTTGTTGACAAAATCGTGCATACTAATGAGCTTGTACGTGATTGGTTGAAAAAATGGCCGTGTGATCAATGTTCCGGAGATTTCCGAATGGATTTTGAAAAGGTTTATACTGCTACAACATAAAGAGTTCAACATAAAGTCATAAAGTAGGTCTAGTTTTAGATTACGGTTCATCATTTCAAACGGATTGAGCTTTTCAAAACCGACAATCACTTTGAGTGCTACAGGGTGTCCTAGAAAAACCTTACAATCTTTGCGTGTACTTTTCTTAGGTTTAACGGTTAGTCAGTAAGTATTTAAGAGTTATTCGTATTTTATAGTCAATGAATTGGACTTTAAGATATTGTTTCATTTTCAATCGGTAGTGTACAACAAAAGTTATGTAATTTCGTTATTATTCGTCATAAAGCAGCGGTGTTTCTGAATGGAATAAAAATGGGTGACCTTGAAAATTTTATCATATCTGTCTTATTTTTTCATCAAATATGTTCATTTTTCAGCATATATAAGAAAGCATGCACATTAATGCAAAAGTAAACATTGTTTAATACGGTTGAATGAATAGGTCAGGGACAATACTCATTTGAACTTCATTCAATTAAGGGGATTTTACAACATCATGAAATTTGACCAGACAATTTTACATCCAAACATTTGACAAAGCAAAACTTCTGTTCTAGATTACCGATTGAAATGATACAAATGTTATATTGAAGCTTGTTTCATGGACTATAAAATAACACCTTTACATTTTTTATGACTATCCGGTGTAAAAGTGATCTTAGTCCATCTGATATGATAGTCCGTCTTCTATACATACGTGAGAAACATAAGCGTGAAACTAATGTTGCGTGAGAGTTGTTAGCCAACACTTTATTTGTACAACCCGGACAATAAGAACGGGGGACTAACCCCGGGGGGCTCACTTACATATATGAGCAGGGTACCTATGTCCGGCGCCGGTCAAGATCCCCTTTTTCAGGCCTACATGCAGTTCACTGGACCCTAATTTTTAACATGATTCTGTTCTTTAGACCCCCTTTTTGAGGAAAAGTACAATATTTTAGCTCAAAGTTTGATAATTGATCAAGAAATTTGAAAATTTTCAGTTCAGGAGGCAATTTTTGGCCAGAATTTCAGTTCACTAGACCCCCAAATCAGTTGGGAAAGGGTCATATTTTTATCCAGAATCAGTTCACTTGACCCCAAGACATACCTACCACTTTCAAATTTTAGTGCCCCCCCTCCCCCGGGGGACTAACACTCCTACTACGCCGGTAAAGCAAATAACACGCAAGTACGAGAAGACAAATTCAAAATGTAAGAAACGAGACATTCTACTCTCAGTGATATTTGTAATAATATACTCAAAAATCACTATCAATTTGTGCCTTCAAAGAATCATGATTCATTTGGAATTCATGACGTATTCCTTATTCGTTCTGATATCACTGCGATCATCAACTTACTGCAACGTACTAGTATTATTGAACAAAAAATGTTTATCAGTCAGCCAAAATTGTCCTCAAAGAGCATTCAATGCATATGGTTCTTAATATAATGAATGTTAAACGTACAGTATTAAAACGTAGCTGATTTTATAGGTCTTGGAGTCACAGTCTCATTAAATCCATCACTCAGCTGACGGTTCCCGTCTTCCTGACTGTTACCAGCTCTTAATGTCCGCAGACATTGTATGGATCTCGCAGTCAGAGTCTCTTTGGATACAGCAAGCGAACCTCCAGATGCGGGTAGTTTCTTGTGAAGATCCACCTTACGATTAGTCAGAATTTGCTGCAGTTCTGGTTTCCAAACTCGTATTGGTATGTGATGCGGCACTTGCTTGGACTCCATATTTGGGTTATTTATGTTGCTGATAAGTCTTAACCAGTCAGTCATAGACATTTGAGGTTCTCGGTGGAGAGTAA
>JXSR01S002865.1:733-19845 GCA_000969725.1 Ophiothrix spiculata | reverse complement strand
AGAGTTCACTATGGACTATGGGTGAATTAAAAGCCAGGAAATAAAGCAACATTCAAACTGTGATTAAAGAAATGCTCTATGGAGTTTCTTATGAGAAACGGAATACAGATATCCCATATTATTTTTCACTTTGTAAATAGCTTCTAAAACGCATGTCACACAGGATCAATTCAATTTCTTGTTATTATTAAAAATGTAATTTCAAATCTTCTACATACATGTATAAAAAGACAATAATTTATCCCTTGCTAATTTGTTCATTTTAGTCTAATCAGATTTACACAGCTCATCTCTCTCTGGATATTAAAAAAGAGTGAAATTCATTGATGGAGATCCATGGATGTGGTCAGACCCCGGGTCAAACCCGATTTTCTTGTCCGTACCTCAACATCAATTTTTGAGAGTTGTCATCACAAATGTTTGTGAATCCAACTTACCCAACATGATGCTAAGAAATTGACCCAGTGTTTTTTTTGTGAAGTAAATCCATTTTTCTTGATTTATCTGCAAATAACATAGCATTTGGTATAGAAATAAACATCATAAAAAATGCCCTCACTCATTTGCATTCAAGTGTTGTTAATACATGAAAACGATTAATACATTAGTATCCTTAATGCAAATACAATATCACCTCTAAGTAAGGTGAACATGATAAAAACTTGTTCGTTTATGAAGTTCTCCTCAAAACTTATTAAAAAATCCCTGATTGATGCCAGTTTTTAGCGTACATTCTGCCCCACAAAGCAAAAATGCAGTATGTGCATTTATAAAGCATAGCAGATACATCATATTAGCATGCAATTTCACTTCAATCCAATCCCATGCTAGAAGATGGTATGTGCATATGTTTGATGTATACTGCCTTTAAGGTATGCAAGAACATTGATAGTCTGCTCATTTGTGCTGAATTTCTCCAAGGCAAAAGGAAGTATCTAGCAATTGATCTACAATGCACATACTGCATTTTTACTTTGTTGGGCAGAGTTTTGCAGCTGCTATTTCTTGCAGAGTTTATTTTAATAAGATATCCGTGAGATTTTCTTACCAAATCAAATACTTTCAGAATTGTTGAGGAAAAGAGGTGCCTGTTGATTTGTTTGATGATGTGTGTAGCAGTACAGGTTCTTGAGATCTCTCAAGCAAAAACAGGATAAACAGGATATTGGCTGCGGTATTGGATTGGTTTGAACTTGGGCCAGGATAATTGATTTACATCGAATCAATTATTTGCTCCAAGATTGAGTCAAGAAAATGTCAATGAAAGTTCTCTGTTCACCGCATCAAATCTCAGTTGTATGAAACCCGTGTATGTATAGGGTGATAGGATATACTGCAAAGAGCTGTGTCAAAGAACTAAACCTATTTTTTATAATTTGCCCATCATCTTTGTTTTCAACTTGAGACAATACACTCATGAATTCAAAGCACCTCACCATGGGGGTGTTGTTAGTTCTGTACAATAATATTTGAATTTCAAACTTAACGGGCACCCATTTTTCAGATGTTTAGTGCTGTTTCAAAGTTTTAATTTGTGATTCATTAGTGCATTTAAAAAATTGAACATTGTTATTCTGAATGGCGATTGCAGTGAACTAAAATCTTCATAACCTTAACGGACCCCGGTACTAAAAAGAACTATTGGATAAAATCAAGAAAATAGCGAAGTCCAATAACGTCATAGACAGGAGATATATGTAGGCACCAAATCGCTGTCAGGCAGCACCCGCCTGTGGCTTGGTATTGCTTGACTTCGGATTGGGATGCGAAAGGTCCCGGGTTCGAGTCCCGCGTTCGAATGAGTCAAAATAGCCATTTTTTATGTAGGAGTTTCCAAGAAGATACGTTTTAAAACGTGCCAGGGTTAGGGTTAATAGACCAACTTCCCACTGATCTTGTGATCAGGTAATATAATTGTCCTATTTTTAACTTAATTCTTTCTTCTTTTTACAATGAATATCAAATGTCATTACAGAACCAAAACGTAGTGAACTATAATTATTGAAACAGGAGCTCAATTGAAAATAGTGGTTTAATTGAAAATAGTGGTTTAAAACCAATTTTCAGTTTCCATTAAATGGCAAAACTGTTGTTGATTTTGCATTTACTGTTTCATCATTGTAATCCTTTTGTGGGTTGATGCAATGCTACCTGATTCTCAATGCCCACACAGTAATATGTATACATTGTGTCATTCGATGTATGGAATGTATTTGTACTAAGGTTTTAAAGGAAGTAAATGTAAAGGGCATATGAGTCTCTTAGTGCTGGCAAAATACTAATAAAAACTAAACCACAAGGCAAGAATACTTCCTTTTCACGCATGTGCAACTTGGCAAATTTTATACATTTAAAATAAACAAATAATGAAAACACGCACATATAATATGAATACTCTGTCTATAAATTATGTTTGATATCAGAAAAATTGTGTATAATGTTTTAGAATGGGGACAAGGGGAAATCTCTGAAATAGCTTGTGCAATTTCATTTCATGGAATGTCAGGTATACCACTTCCATGTGTGTTGGCAATGGATGGTATAGACGGGCTTATTGATCAAGTAGTTTCCTTATTGTGTAGTATTGACATCCTCGTATAGCCACATCCCGAGAGGGGCACTTAGTACAGAACTGATTACGGGGATGTGCCACAAACTTGGGTAGTAAAATCAGGCTGTCTGGTATGCCAATGGGTCCTTTTTCTTTGCCAAATGTGGTCTGTTTTTCAAACTTTTCTGAAATTTGCGCCAAAATGGCGACAATTTTGGATTTTTTCCCCTAAATTTCAAACAAAAATCTGCCTAAATTTGTGCCAAATTAGCGTAAAAATTTCAATTTTTGTATAAATTTGACTCAAAATTTGAGCATTTGGTATATGGATGGGTCTCTTTTTTTTGAAAATTGGTATATACATCGGTGGTACTTCACATTTCCCAGCAGCACACCCCAATTAAAATCCCATTTGAGTATCCCCCCCACCCCGAGCCACATTACACAATTACACAGAAATAGCAGTGTAGCTTTAAAGTTGTGTTAAGTTATTTTAGAACACTGCGATGGTGTACCAGAAGTGGTACTTGGTGGTGAAGCTTTTTCAAAAAGTAGTTTATTGAGGCTATGAATATATTAGTGATCTAGATGTACACTAAAGTGCAGAGTTGTAACTTGAAAATTCCTTTAGTCACAGAAGTCAAAAACACATTTTTCATATACACATGACAACCATCAGCCTCTGGATTGTATGGTATTGACCCTGTCCTATATCCTACCTATTTACCTGTATAAAACATAGGTTTCTAAATTAGTTTCTATATGCCATTAATAAGCAGACCAGTCAGTCTCACGTGATTTTCAAATCCTAAATTTCTGCTAATTCCGATTTTACTGGGCGTTATACACTAACATGAATTCTACAAATGTACGTTGAATATCAAATATTCTGCAGAATTAGATGTTATGCCATTTTATGACATTGATTTTGCATATGCTTTGAATGAAACCAAGATTTGTGATTGTTTTTAGCACCAAGAGGACTAACCATGTTGAATTTTGATTTGTTTTGATTTGACAGGGAACTAATGAAGAGAATACAGCAAGTCAAAAACAACAAGAAGAAAAGCTTTCTGTCATCAGTAACATCAAAGTAAGTTTTCAATATTTATCATTACATTTTTATCTTATAAATATCAATACCTATTATTTCCCATTCAATTATTTTGAACATCTGAACAAGTTCCTAACTATAAAAATGTGGTACAAGCTACTGAAAATCAATTTTTGAGGAGACTTAAAGATGTTATTATCGCTTTATGCTATATATTTGTTTGAAAATGAAATTCTATTTTTCCCTGATTGCAAACAGGGCCAGAAATTCATCGAGAATCCATTCTCCCAAAGATTCTCCCTAGGGGATTTTGAAAGAATCCAAATAGATTCTCATAAAAGTGAGGCAGACACATTAATGTATGTATGCGATGAATGTAAAAAATCCAAAGATTCTTGCATACTCTCATATTCCTTGAATCTGTTACTTCTCGTGAGACAAACGGTTAGTTTCGGATACAATTTCTACCAAAAAGAGTCAGAAAAAAAGGATTCTAATGAAAGATGTCAACCAATAATAAGTGTTTAACCGAAATCATGGAAGAAAACTGAAGACGACGGAGTTTAGGAAATCAAGTAAGTTAATGATTCAATCTGGCCTCCAAAGAGGACGCAACAGCTAGTTGACTCAACCAGATGCAACAACCTGCTTAATACCAGCAAATCCTCATTAAATCGGACCCTTATGTCATGAAATGGTTTTATGGGATGCTTCTCCTAATCATGTGATGTTTTTAGCAATTTCCATTAAACGTGTGCCCAATGATGACGTCACCAGAGGTGAATCTTTACAGATTAACAAATCGGACCATCAAGATTTTTCGGGTCTTTACAAAATGTACAATAACTTTTGATTCAGAGATCAAAATTAAATGAAACAAAAATCCTGTAAAAGTCAATGGTCTATTCTATTATATTATTGTAACGTTTGCTTACCATTGTGCTCTGTTCTCTCAAAATAAAAGTTTAAATTTCATTGCGTTTTTATTGGGATACCCTGTAGAATTCATAGACTTACCAGGTGTACGCTCTATACAGCACACCAAGGAGGAGCATTCATACAGAGGACCAACAGCTTAACATGACTTCTGCACCACGGAGCAATCAGAATAAAGCTTCTTGTCCAAGGAATCAAGAACACATATGGTCCGACTGGGACTTGAACCCGAAACTTCTGTAATATGAGTCCTGTGCTCAGCCACGCTAACATGAATCGACTTTACTAATGTGAAAAGATGTACTGTGGACTCCTTGATGTATGTTGATGATAAACACTGGTAGTGATACCAGTCATTTGATGATCTATCAAGAATTGATAAGAGTTGTAGACAAAAAGTGATATGCAAACATTTCCCTCTCAATTTCACATATACCAGTCAATTATTTTGAATGATTTGTCTCTTTTTTGTCTTGCCATGACAGTTTCAACAAACGCAACCAACAACGTGACCAAACACCAGTGCCAAGAACTCCTGATTATCCAAGTAAAACAAATGGTCATCCACAATACCAAGATAATGAAGGTGAGTTTAGCTTGAATAGATTTTAGATCAGGGGCCTCGCTAACTCCAAAAATGAACGCTAAATAGCGGGTATTAGCGATCATTTTTGGAGTTTAGCAATCAAAACGGGGTTAGCGACCATCGCTAAATGTTAGTGAAATCGGCCCCAGATCAGAAGAATTGAAAATGGTAAAAAAGTTGTGATGGTAATAATGAGAATCGGTGATGTTTAACTCCTGGGGGTGCCACTCATCTGTGAAACTTGTAGTCATGCGTGTGAATTGACTCTTTAAAAGCACCCTAAGCTTCCTGATATTTGTCACAGATACTCTAAACAAGGATTTTTGGGGTACAAAAGTGCCCTAGCACAGATACCAATATAAATACATACTTATTCAGTGGTATGGACATAAAACACCCTAATGGTGCATTCAGAGTCCAACGATTTCACAGCGATTTTATTGCACGACGTCTGTCAATACGCAGTCTTTACACGCGCTACGCATATTGTGCTATAACTTTTAGAGACTGCGTATAGGTAGATGTCGAGCGATGTTGCAGTGATGAAATCGCTGGACATTGAGCGCACCATAAGCATGCTAAGCAAGGACAAGGAGACACACATTTTTTTTTTGATTTTTTTTTTGTATTCCAAATGCAGGCATAAAATTGGTAGTTGTTATAAATATACGCTAAGCGTGGATTGCCTGTGAAAATACATACCCTAAAGTTTTGAAATTGACTATTTTGATACCATAAACTGTCAAAACTACTCTAAATCCTTGTTTTCATTAATGTGCCCCCCCCCCCTTGGGTTTAACTTTCTGTTTAATTTGTCATACATTTGATGAATATCCAGTGATAATATCAATACCCTTATAATATCTTAGATATCTATTTATCATTGGACAAGGTATGAATGGCTTTTCATTTTTTTCATGAGATAGCTTAAAAATATGAAAATGAATTTCTAAATGTATGTCACATTGTTTTTTTTTCTAGATGCCTGGCCTGATGATGAATTTGAAGTAAGTAGATAGTTGTTGAAATTTTATGATGCTTTTTTCTTGCTTATTTACCACATTTTCAGCCTCGGATAGTAATTTTGGTGCAAGCACCTCATCTGCTTTTATTGAATTGGCGCAAGCTCAAAAAACTTAGCGGGAACACTGCTTTATATTATTTCACAAAGAGTGGACCCGCCCCGGGACCCGCAAGGTCTTGCAGTCCATACGCTAAATCTTAGTGATCACTTTTGGAGTAAGTGATTGTAATGGGGGTTAACAATCAAAGCTAAATGTTAGTGAAATTGGCCCGAGATCTGCTGCACAGTACATTGCGTACGCAATCTGGATCTTGGAGATGTGCATCTACTAGAGAGCCGCACTATCAGATCAATTATCAAGCAACACGGCTATACAACAATTCAAAAACGTATATCTTTGTAAATTTTAACCGCTGCGCTTGAGATTTATAAAAGCAAACACAATTATTTTTTTCACAATATATGTTTCATAATCATAATAATGTATATTTAAACTGTATGGTCAGTAACATTCAAATTATAAACACGAAGATGTATTTGATATCAGGTCGAATGGAATGTATTTTTGATGTTAAGCTTACATTCTGTTTTCTTCAATGTAATCTTAGTCCAGTCATCCAGCATCAGCACATGTGAGTACTCAAAGTTCTTGGAGTATAGGGTTTATCACAATATTATTATTGGCTAATATGGTGTCCAGCCAATTGGCTAAGCTGCTATTAGGTTATGTTTCCCAGGTACTTGCAGTGGTGTAATAATACATACAGGCAGTTTCCTGATTTCCCCTATTTTCCCCATTTTAATTGCTTTCTTTATTTCTATTATTTTGCTTTTTAAGGGGAAGTAGCTAACTAAACACAGTGTGCCCTGGCCCTCCCCTGCCTGTTACACCACATATCTGTATATTATTTGTCGGTGCTGGACCCGCAAGTTAATGCAGACCTTACCTTTCTCTAACAAAACATTGCAATATATATATATCTTGTGTATCTGCATTTCTTGTAACTAAATGTTACAGTATAAAGGGGCACCCTGTCCATATTTGAACCAACATATGGGTATTTCAACTTATAGTTATGCATCAATTTTTTAGTACATAATATGCATGTTTAGATTAATCATTTTTTTGCAATAATATGATAGTTATTTATTTCACACAATAATTCAATTTGCTCACCTTGGAAACCTTTCAATCCACCATTACGCTGGACGATACATGTAGGTGGCGCTATTGGGTTCCTCTAATGGCTATTACCTTTCTTGGATGATGTGGCATGGCTTAGAAAAGCTGGAATATACTTGGCCTCAACTTCACTCAGCAGTTTCTCAGTTTGATCAGTAATGGCGTGAAATGTATTATTTTGATTATTTTGTATAATGAGGCTGTCGTCAGAAGCTGCAGGTTGTTAAACATGGGATTAAGCTGAGAGCCCACAGCCGAGCTGTATCTACAAATAAAGGAATGGGTACTATTTGGGGGAAAAAAGAAAATGAATTGCCAGATATCCAAAAGGTTACCTAAATTGAACTGCTATCTGATTTTTGTATCATTCAAGTAAGCAGCTGTACTTATAGCTATCAGAAATAAAATATTGTTTGTGGTAGAAGTGGACCCATAGATTTAGAGAGGACAAATTTGGGATATTCAGAGGTCCTGTCACCTCAGGTTGTGTGCAGGGACAAACTCTTCATATGGATGCAAGAAAGTTGTGTAAAAGCTTCCATAATTGCTATTACTAATACTTTACAGACTAAATAGTGTCTGGTCCTGGGCCATCACATGACATGACTACTTAGAATCATTTCAAGAGCCAATGATTTGACTGATAATATATTACATGACTTATAGCAACATTCTTGCATTGATATTATTTCATTCAGATGGGATAATACACTGGAAGCAAACCATGAGCATTAGTTGTGTTGCATGCCTAAACACCCCAAGACAATTTATTTTGTTTTTAAAAACTGAGATATCAGTAAAACCTCAACCGCACAAATGTTCGTTGTTAACAGAAACAGACTTTACTGTAAAACTCATCATTCACATCATCAATATTCAGTCACTTTTGCCATCATTGAAAAAACAAAAATGAAGGACAAACTTACCAAGATACCCAATTTGGAAACTATTCAAATCAAATTCAAAAATAATGTATATATTCAATGCATTTAGCCAATAGGCCCCTAAATGGCCTGGCAAGCATGTAATCTTATCTGAATATTTCCATTTCTTCAGTTATTTCTACCAGCGATTTGCAATCTGTAAAATCTCAACTGGGCAATTTATGCCAATCAGCAGCACTGGTCAATATCTGTCGATTTTGGCTCATGCACTCATTGCCATATATTAATGGTGGTTTCCTTCTCTTAGTTTCAAATTCCCAAAATTCATTAACAGATTTCAATCAAACATGAACCAGTACGTGTAGAAAACGACAAAATCTTCAGGGATCACCTGAGGCTAGTTTTATGGTAGCCGAAAAGGGCTACCAAACCTTGTGCTCTTAACATGGTTTTTGTGTTACCTAATTTGGGAAGTACTTATATCAACCTCTGGTTTTCCTCTAAATCTATGTGTACACTCCTGATTTTTTTTAAAACAATAATGTTTTAATGCATAATGTTAATCATAATTGCAGGTGATTTAGTGCACTATCAAGAAACATAATTATTTGTAACCAATTTTTACCTATTTATTAATAGAATTTGAACAGATAATGCAGGCATTTAATTTGTATAAGTAATTGCTGTTAAGTATTGAGTGTTGCATTTAAACTACCAGGTTTATGCTAATCCAAATAATAATATTGCAGTCAGAAATAAGTTCGGCGGAACTCACAAAACGGGTCAAATACGTACATGTACACAATTCGAGATGGGAAATTCACCACTCGTAAAGAGTTCTAGATGATCCCTGAATTAGTATGGCCAATGCGAGGCTTCAACTACGTCATCATTTCATGTCTTCAAGTCTTCAATTTATTTAACTGCTAGAAGTGACTATTCACTATATACAGCAGTACTCTGGTCGTAGAGTTGATGACGTATTTTGACATACGGTCACGGTATCGGGGAAGGTTCCCCTACTCTTATTTCGAACAGCCGTAGCTTAGCCTGTGACGTTCTTTTACATCCGACAGTGTGTCAGGAACACTTCAGATGGGACCGACAGCTTTATGTGCCCTCCAAAGCACGAAGCAAGTAGAGTAAAGTTTCTTGCTTAAGGAAACAAGGAGACGTGCCGGGACCGGGGCTCGACCCCACGACAGATGTATAGAATGCGATTACGAGTCTAACGCTCTAACCGCTCGGCCACGCTCCCCTCAATGTCAATGTCATGTGCATGACAATCATGGCAATGAACTGGGCAATGAATATATTCAGCTTTGCTGTGCACCATAGTGGTATTTACAAAAGTCAATGACACTATTATCATTTGTCATCTAATTCTAACAAAGTTTTCACTAGATTATGTTGCTTTTTGTGGTTGAAGCTGTTCAATGGAATTTGCATAGATTGAAATGACATTTTCACAGGTAGGCCTACATTTATCATAGATGCAAGAAAGATTTTCTACACATACTTCCCAGCTTGTGCTATTGATTTGTTACCTGCACCATCGGCAGGTGTATCAGAATTCGGATACCCTCCATATCTTTAATCTGATATGGTATCAGAATTTTGATATATATTTTTGATACGTGGGTATCCAAATTCAGATCGTATCCAAATTGTTAGTTCTGCCGAATTTTGAGTTCTATTATTTAATGTCAGAAAACAATTAAACCTTATTTTGTAATGTGTATTCAAGTTTGTAAATATCTTGTTGTTTACAAGCTTTGTGCAAAACTTCAACCAAACAGATAATTCTGGCGATAATCCAACCGATATTGATTATGTACATGTATTCAAACATCCAAGTAAGACCCTCAGTTCCCTGGATTTGAACTCTTTACACAACCATCTATTTTCTACCATGCTAGACTCTTATTTCCTTAAATGGCCCCAGTAGCGCATTCCTGACTATGACAGACAGGTTTTAATAATATCAACCGTACGTCAGCAAAGCACTTGAAATCTTCCTGTCATAAAGTGCATATCTCTGAATCCATGTCGTAAGATGTATGTCAGAGTTAATTGGTTGTTATCCTCACAAATAGGTTAATGAGTTAATTGGGTTTTATGAGTATGTTTATTTGATGAATTTGCAGTAATTGTATCTGTCAGTGCCATATGTAGTAATCTTGCTTCATCATTGTGTACATAATATCCTGATCATACAGAGAATCGTCTCCCGACAAAGTAGCTTCCAGTTTTATACTATGTCTGTGTGACTTGCTTGATCCAAGTTCAGTTCCTAATGTTGCTATTGGTTGTAATCATGATCAAGTTAGTCTCACTGTATTGGTTCACTCTTTACTATGTATTAGGAGGGCAGTTTGGTAAAGCAGTATTTCTCTTACGTTTCACCAAAGCGACCCGGGTGCAATGCCTGGTCGACCCAAGGTTGTATGTGAATTTGGTTGTCAATCCATGCTCATCTTTTCAGGTTTTCTTTGAGCACTTTAGTTTCCTTTTACATCTGAAATTTAAAATTCTTCTCAATTTTTTTGTCTTTCACACTCGTGAGGCATAAAGTTGTTGTTGAAATGACAAGTTTAATTGACCAATAACTTTAACTTATGTATTCATTATTATCTAAGGCACTGTGCAATAGGTAGTGAAATAGTGCAATTCTATGAATGCATACATGTAACATACTCGGGTGTGTATATTATATGGTATGTTTCATTCTAAAAGATGAGCACCTGAATATTCATATTTTGTGCATAATGAGGATATGTGTGAACTTGGTTTATTCATTTTCTGTGTGTAATTATTTTAACAATTATTTTATTTTTATGACATACCGATGTATAATTGTGTTGTGCTTGTTAATTTGTTGTAATAGTAGATGCAATGCAATTGGTAACGGTATAATAATTGGGGGATATGATGCACATAACATGCTGCTATCATATACTATCTAAGCGCTGACTCAGAACAAAAGTGAATGGAGAAAATATGTGATTATCAATTGGTAGATTTTAACGGGTTCGTCGGACAAGTTTTGAATTGTCAAGCTTTCGTCAGGAATAGCTCTGACTTCTTCAGGACAAATATTATTATAAAGACATGTGGGTCGTCACTTCCCACTGATAACTCGCATGAGCCATTCACTGAAGGCTGCCCCTTGCCAACAGTGTTAAAAGCAGATCACCTCTTTGAGATTGTGGTGGCTCTGAAAAGAGCCTTTCACTACAGGCAAAATATGTGATTGCCTGCCTGCTGTACATCAGGACAATGATGATAGCAAATGGTTTTTTTTTTGCTCAAATTGACCAATTAATGTATGTTAATATCAAGTTTAAACAATATCGGATATCGGAAGTATTAAAAATCTGTGTTATACCTGTGTTATTCCGACCATTCCGACCAATAACTTTCTATAAACATCACAGGTGGTTTTGTGCATTCAATTGTCATTGCACGGATACTTGAGCACTTAGAGCTAGTGAATTGTCATTATATTGATTTGGGGTAATTATTTGTACAATGAAAGTATTTCTGAATACTTTCCTGTCCAAATATTGCGAACATTTTGTAACATTTTCATTTGGTTGCTATTAATTTCAGGATGAATATGACGATCCAACACCAGAACCACATCATCGTAAGTATCTATTGTGTGATAAACACTAAATAGGCAAGCCTATAGAAAAGTGTTTTTGTGTTAGTGACCGCACAACAACCATAGTAGATGCAGTACATCTTGTACGTCACTATATTTTATGCATTTGAGTGGGATTACCTAGCGTATAAAGAAAAAACTAAATTTCTGTGTATTTAGTGATGGTCAAAGTATATGATGTTAGATTTATTCATTCAATCAACAAATGTATGATATAATATGCCTAACATTCAATTTAACATGATTGTGGTCGTGAGTTTGAGCCCCCACCCCATATCCAAAGAGTTATTTCCTTTGACTGGTATTGACCAGAGTGCATTGGGTAGCTGTTGGGAAGTATTACAATCTTAATGCTTGCAGGTCGGTTGAATACAATTTGCCTGTGGTATGCATAAACAGAAAGAAATAAAGGTGTAGCGCCAAAATGGCCTTCGTTGCACTTAAATCTAGATCTTGGACTGATTATGATAATTTCCTTAAAACAGAAAATAAATGAAAAAGTGCCATGAGTGTCTTCGAGTGAATAAAAGCACAAAATAAATGCCCACTGTTATTATTTTTGCATACTTGATGAAGGGCTTTTTAATGACTGCTGTATAATTTATACATTTATGATGGAAGAACTTAGAATTCCAGCAAAATTCACCCATTTTTATAATCATTTTCTGAAATTGTCAATTATTGATTGTTTGTCAAAGATTTTAGTAAATTTGATTCAATGGACGCATTCACCTTATTTTTTCTATGTTAAAACTTGACCAGACTATGCATCTGAATTAAATCCATGACTCCTCATTTTCTTTGCCATTTCAGCAAGATCATCTAGTTACCATGGCTCTACAGGAACAACTGCAGTAAGTCCAAATCATTTCCATATCCTAGCCATTCAAAGTTCAAACATGAATTTGAGCCATAAAATTGGGAAGTGATTGATATTTGGTGTGAAAACATCTGGAAGTATTCGAATGGTGTATTCAGAGCGGATGGATTTATTGACATCATTCTATTTCTAACCTAGTGTAGTCTCATACTCCAGTCACATTCCTTAAGCAGTCATCTTGTGTCACATTATATATAATTAAATCAAATCGAATTGAAGATTACTTGACATTGGAATAGCAAGTCATCTTAGGTTGACATTCAAAAGTTAAGTGATTTTTCTATTAGCAGGATATTTTTGGTGAACTTGTTTTTACAATATAAGACACTTTTTTGCATGTGTTGTGCACAGGATATTACTCAAGTTGAAATATTTGTCTACCGACACACCTGTAACCAGTGCAGGACGAGTTTGCTTGTAGTATGTAGCATGCAAATTGGGTGTATTTGTCTGTCATAGCAACTCTGCATGAAGGGTAATTTGTGCATACAATGCTAGGCAAATTCACAAAATTTTCAGCTTTATTTGTCTTGTGCAATTTTAATTTGTCTTGAAAGGTATTAAAATCACCTTCAAAATGAGGGGTCAACCACTTCAAATGAGTAACAAATCACAAAGTTATGGATAAAAAATATTCGTTGAAATTAAACCAAATAATGTCAAAAAATGGGATCCTCTATGGGAAATTTGTGCACAGATTTCTCCGGTTCGTTTCAGAAGTGCAAATTTTTAGGGCTATTTTCTGTCTTGTATGAGTATTCATTTTGATGATATAAAGTTGGTATGAAATGACTTCAGTCACAGATCGCATACTAGTACCACAAAAAGCAAGTGGTTGTATCATATTCATTGATCTCAATTTCTGAATACTGATTCTTTAATTCAACTCTTTTTATCATAACCATATGGCAAGACTGTTACCAGTTTTTTAAAGAAATGATACATTTAACCGCAATAATGGGAATAAGATTAGTTCAAGTCCCCTTTAAAATGTAGGATTTTTAGGGGTATTTAGGGGTTTGGATTCAAGTTTTAGGGACCACTTTAGTCTTGTATGCCATTCTCTTGTAAAATTGTCAATAGATTAAGTAGCTGTAATACAGTAGCCAATCTTATCAGTGTCATGATTTACTCTTGGTAAAGGAATGTGTTGAATATATGAGTAATTAAACATGCACAGTTGTGATGGCTACCGTTCAGACAAAAATTGGCTGGAATTTGTTTCCCTACTGATGCAAGATACCTATATAATTGTTGCATGCCCAGTTTGAAACTGATTTTGTGCACGTCTACATCTTAATCATAGCCTTTGCAAGTTCATGGATGATATAACTAGCATATTGCTTGCATGGTTTGTATAGCCTGTCAATCTATGGATGAGGTAGCTAGATAAACTTATGATATCTACATGAATCCCATGTTGATAATACACATCAAAATATATGACAGGAAAGTTTTTCATTTATCAAATATTTGTCATCTGACATTTATGAGAAATATTGGAATGAATCTCTTCAAAAGTGATCAACAGTGAAAATGAATTTTGAACATAGCAATATCATTTTCAATTACAAATATAGATGTGTAAAGACATTTTTCCCATTTTTGTATGTTTATCACAGTGCTAAAAACCTTTACCTGCCAGTGAAATCATAGTGCTCAACTGTACATATGCGCAGCATGCCTTGTGCACATTTCATGTGTTATTTGACGTGACAATTTGTTGACATGCAATGAGCAAATTCTCACTAAGATTTCCCTCAATTTTTCCCTTTTTTGTAATAATTGTTGATTCAGGCCCATGGCCAAGTTGTGGAAGTGCAGTCTTCTCTTGAAAAAATATGGGAAAAAGTAAAGAAAAATACTTCCCGGTCCCTGCCCTGGACAAAACACCCTGGCTATGGGCTGATTTTCCCCTTCATTTGTCCTGCAGATGGCAATCATTCCCCTATCTGCTATATGCCATTGTCTAATGTTTGATTTCTATATGTGCATCATACTTACGTTTTTTCCAACGGCTTTGACTCCAAAAAGTAAATAATTATTGATATTGTTAAGTCAATATTTTGTATGTTTATATTCTTCCGGTTATATTCACTGTTTGATCGTCAATAAACAGCTTTTCATCATGCTAATAAATGCTAATCTTTTGCATCTATTAATATATCATGCTAATTGATGTTCTTGACTAATCCGTGGACTAATCCATAAGTATTTTGCTGTGCATGCAGGCTCCGATTTGGAACCCAAGAAATGCTAAGTCTGCCAGATATCCTCGTCAGTATTACAATAATAAGTTGGTAATTATGGCTAGCAACGATCTTATCACCATATATTTACCAAATTATATAATCATATACATTTGCTGTATAATTCAGTTATACACTTCTATATTATAGATCATTTATTATTCTTATTTTATATCATCCTGAGCAAACGGAATTGATTTTTTTGTTAATATTTATTCTGTTTTAAGCTTCTTTTCCACACCTTGTATTTTTTTTGTTAATATTTATTCTGTTTTAAGCTTCTTTTCCACACCTTGTATTTGTCACGTGATCAAGCCATTTTCATAACTGAATCAAATTCTGTACTCCTTACTCCTTATATATTGTTTGGAAATGTGTGCTTCTTGTCTATTAAAGAGTTCTACTAATTCAATGTCTCATATAAAGTCTAACAAAGTTGATTCATTGAAGAATATTGTTGACACTTAGTTGTCATAACATATAAAACAGAGATGGATAAAAAGTTTAAAAATTCACCCAAAATACAGAAGTTTTGCATATTCTTCAGAATTTATAACTTTTAATAAAAAATATAAAAATAGTTTTATATTAATTGTTATATACCACATATATAGATTACTGTCCTCTGGTTGGTTAAAAGTGCGGGCTTGGATTGAACTAGGCCCGGGGCATAGTTTTCACTAGGCCCGCTCAGCATTTTTTTTTTTAGTGCCGGTGTAACATGAGCAATACGTGCGCAACTATTGACCATCGGGCGTTTTACTAGAATGGTTCTTTTAACCAACCAGATGACAAAAACCTATATATTCGGTATATAAAATGAATATTGACTGCTTTTTCTTCGGGCATGATTAAAATTATTTCCCCTTGGCGATCTCAAAACCGTGAATATGCCCTCAGCTTCGCTTTGGGCATATTCGTGGTTTTGAGATCACCTTGGGAAAATAATTTAAACCATGCCCCTCAAAGCAGTCAATATTTGTATATTATGTAAACATTCATTTGGTAAGGAAAATTTTATTTCCTGTATAATTTTATTTATTATTGTTCAAAAGAGGTGACAACTTTAAATTCTATTTTATTTCTAAAAAGGTTATGCCATTTTATATCTACAGTTTCAAAATTTTCACAAACTTGAACAGAGAATCTAAATGTTGTGTTAGCCAGAAAGCACTATTATTAGCACTATTTTGGATGAAAGTTTGATCACTGCTTGCTGCATTTTCATTTGTTTTAGATGCATGTAGTTTTCCTAATTGAAATCCCCTATAACCAGCTTTTATGCCAGAATTTTTCTTTGCTATTTCCATTTAACAGCTTCGCAAATATTTTCAGTCTCGCAGTGCTTCACTAAGTGCTATTAAACAGGTATAATATTGTCATTCTCCATCCACTATTACCCATGCATGAAGTTTCGTTCTTTGATTAAATTTTGATAACAAATTTATTGGTTTGATCCTTGTTTGATGCTAGCTATCCCACAAATTGTATATATTTGTTTTGATATCAAATCACCATTTCCTTTTTTCATTTAAGTGCTTTTAGTTTCATTTAATTTGCTAGTTGGGATGTTCTCGCTTTGGTGATCACATTTATGACACGTTTAATTGGTTATGTTCAAAGAAGATATTGGGTTCTTCCCATCATGCATTTTTCCTGTGGGATTGTTTGTTTAGGAAGTTGTATCAAGCTTTAGTGATGAATTTTGGTTGAAATGCAAGGTTACAACAATTGATACTATTTTATGGTAATTTCATCTCTAAAGCTAAACTTAACCTCCTATACAATTAACACATAGGAAGCAATGCATGATGGAAGCACTGGATATGCTCCCTAGAATTAAATGTTTTGAAAACTATTGTGTTTGCATGTCACAAAATGACAAAAGTTGGACCATATGAAATGAATTTGACCCTGTTATTAATACAAATTAATGTTATTCAATTATAGTGGTCTCAATACACTTTCCAAAAAAGTTGCATCAAGGTTTGCATGAGGGCGATTTGGTGTAAAATGCTATGGCTACCGCGTAACAAATCTGAAATATGTTAATACCAAAGAATGTTAAGAAATATAACTTCACTCAAGAAAATATTGTTCTGTAGGATCAAACCATGCAGCACATGCCTTCAAATTTCAACTATTTTCTTTACATGTTGTGAGAGTCTTGTAACAGATGGATCTAACCATACCTGCTCTTGCTAGGAGAACCTATATCTCCTATGTATTATAATTATTACATCTATCCTATCTGCAATATATTTGTCAATGGGCATTGCATTAAACATCAAACAAATCACTTGACTGTTGAAACAAGTTTCATGTCAAAGTAGCAGGACACTTGCTTAACACCAATATTGAGTTTTACATTGTTTACGTTTTTAAGATACATATCAACTTTACCAAATTCAGTTTCATACATTAATTATTGGAACATTTGGATTTTTGTTGAATATATTGCTTTCTCTTTCCTTTGCAGAGCTCTACCACAACAGGTGACAGTGAACAGTATTACCAGGAGCCAGGAGGTAAGACAGTATAATCAGTATAAAAGAAAAAAATGTGGCTCAATGCAAATCAGTACAATACACACCAGCTCCATCTTCATCCCTTCATTATGGCTTCAATAGAAATCGATGTTAACTTGGCGTGTGTGGCCTAGCGGAACAGTGCAGGACTCATGATCATAAGGTTGTGAGTTCGAACCCAGCTAGCGTCAACATTGTTGTTTAGGAGAGCTTTAGAGCTCTGTCTCAATTGAGCTCCTGAAACGTGAAGGCCTGATTAGCCATACTGCATTCTTTTACTGAGACTCTTATTGCTGTTCCATTGCAGTGCTGACATTCTACATGGTTGTCAAGATTTAATTTCTTATTTCTTAGTAACATTAACTTGAATGTTATTATATGGGACCAAATTTTATTACATTTTGCTCTCTTTTTGTACCAATTATGCATTATAATTAAATAATCATGAAATCAATAAGATTATCTTGAAATAATTAAAGTAATGGCCTAATTTGAATCTGATGCCCTTTAATTTTTCATCAGAAAATTGTGCAGGCTTCAATGCAGGAATAACATGGCCCATTGATAAGATAACAGACCTGTCCAAGTTCCCCTTAGGGGCGCACCATTAGATTTCCAGGGGGGAGCAGGAAGTTTTTGGGAAAAAAAATCCTCCTCTAGATGCAGAAGAAAAAAAATCACCCCTGAACATGGAATAGGGGAAAAAACGGTAATTTCTATCTTAAAAAAATTTGCCCCCGAACGGGACGCAAAAGAAAAAAATCCAAACCCCAAACCCAACTTCCTGCTCCCTCCTGGAAATCTAATGGTGCGCCCCTTACCAAGGAAGGAAGCCTACCAGTGAGTGCATCAGCTCATCTCAAAAGGCTCACTTCCTGTCTCATAAATCAGTGTGTTAGGGTGACGGTTTGGGTCTTATAGGAAGGAAATAGGAGAAATTAAGAGGTGACAATATTGCCAGTAGCAAGCCACAGAATCCTTGGTCAAAATGGAAAACATATTGTAGGATGGAGTTTTCACTCGGTCTCGCGTAACGATGCATGACTCATAAATGGAAGGTTGTAGCTTTGAGCCCCCACTAGTGCCAACATGTTGTTAACCTGGGCAAATCCACACTTACCTTGTCAACCTGAGTGTAATGGGGAGCTATTTAGGGGGAATATTATTAAAACTTATGTACGGATAGGTTTATGCCATTATTGATGGCTACAAATTACCTAGTGTAAGGCAAAATGGTTCTGATGATTCCTTTGTAATAGTAATCGTTATGACACTGCAACAAAAACAAATTTCCGATGTTTGATCCGAGATTGTGCGTATTTGGGATGTTGGAACCTTGTCACTTCTTATAGGCAAAACAATGATTTATTGGACAGATTAAACAAAAATTCAGAGTGCAGGGCCCCATTATTTGTAAATGCAACCCGTACCATGGATTTTTGTTTAAATTGTTCAATAAATTATTGTTTAGCCTATAGTATTGAATTCTTGCTTCATTTCTGATCTTTAGTCTTTAACACATTGAATATGTAAGATATTGGATCCATAACCAATTTTCCATATTATATCC
>JXSR01S002864.1:5638-26192 GCA_000969725.1 Ophiothrix spiculata | reverse complement strand
TAAAAATGTATACTTTTATATAGTTTATGCAATTAGTTTGAAAGTTACAGCACAAAAACGGTTTATGCCATTTGAAGGTCTACACCAGCCTTAAGTAAAGAAGTGATGGGGTCAAAGGCGGGGTCAAATCAAATTTGACCTAAAAATCACCTTTTTGACCCATTTTTGTTGTTGGCCCCTTAATACCAGTACAAGAAGAAATTGATCACATTCGGAGTTCCATTTCACACCCACCAAGATTACCTATCAAATCTGAACAAAACAACATCAGTTGCCAGGTATGTTCATCATAAAGTGACCTTTACATAAAAAAGTGGTAAAAATATTTTTATTCCAATTATATGAGCAACCCTGTATGTTATTTTTGCGACCGTTTTGAAAAAAATGGATGTACCAAGAGTTTGCCAGGGTTTGGAATTTTCCACCTGGTAAGGTTTTGAAGTCCTATGCATTAGTAACTCAAATCAAAATTAAAATTCACTGGCGAAGTAAGTGCCTACAGGTCTGTATGGAATTATCCAATCCAATTAGGGAATATTTTGCTTTTCAAATTGAATACTTTTCTTCTGAATTATACACTTCAATTATATCAGATATATGGTAAGAAGGCTAAAAATGTTATTATTGTTGTTATTCTTCATTTTAATTTTAGTGTAATTACTTCCCAGAGCTAGAAATAGTGAAAAATAAAACGTGACAGGCGTGACCACATAAATAGGGTAGAATCGCAACAGGTGTGACCGATTTTAAGATGTAATAGTGGAGAAGTAAGCAATCACTGACGGTTTGCATATTGCTTTGCAGATGAAGACTCCATGATAGAAGATAGATATTGATGTTTCACCAAAACATGACCATTTAATAAAACACAGCAAAAACTTTTCATGTTTTTCGTGACAGGCGTGACATCTGAAAACGGCAAATTCCAACAACACACTACTCGGCTATGATTAACATTTATTACTTAAACATGTAAGGGAAAGGAGAAATACGCATCGTACGCTAGAACATCAATAACAATCAGACAAATCACAAACAGGCCTGGGGTCGATTTCACTAACATTACGATGCATCGTAGCTAACGAAGGGTTCAGCTCGTAACTACAACTAGACTTCACAAAGACGTGAAAACCCTTCGTAAGTGTTCACCGCATCTTAAGGTATATGAATTATGCATTAGAACAATCGAACCTTTTGTTAACGTTGCGTGCGGTCAAGAGGTGGTCGTAGCTAACGATGGGCTTTGGTCTTACGATGGGTTAACGATGCATTTTAACGTTAGTGAAATCGACCCCAGGATTTCATTTTATTGAAAAAAATCCTGGCCGGACAGGGACCCGTGGCAGAAGGTACTTCTGCCACGGGTACTTGGTTATTAAAACTCTCGGTTTATCATCTGAGAGGCCGGGTAGCTCAGTGGTTAGAGCGCTGGCATGGCAAGCCACAGGTCCGGGGTTTGAGTCCCTGTCCGGCCAGGATTTTTTTCAATAAAATGAAATCCTGGCCTGTTTGTGATTTGTCTGATTGTTATTGATGTTCTAGCGTACGATGCGTATTTCTCCTTTCCCTTATTTGATTATGTATTAGAAATACGGTAGCATCAGGTCTGGTCTCGTATGCAAGTGTGTATTGTTATAGCTTTATATCCTTGTACCCATGTTCAGTTCGTCTATCTCCCAACTTTAGATACTAAAACATGATTGTACTATACAGCACAGACACTAAGGCTTCGTATACACTAATAATGAAAAATCTCAGATGTTTTTCTCTGGCAACATCCAATTTATACCAGTCATAAAATAAGTTCTATTTGCTTTATGGAAAAAACAAAAGTAGTTGAGACCTTGATTTGTTTACTTTCAACTCAGGTATTACTTTTATGTTCAAGAATTGAACTTGAAAAATTCATGTATGTGATACAAGATCATGGAATTAGCCACAGAGGAGATGATGACCCGCATTGAAAACGGACGGTCAAAATGGAATCTCAGCTTCAACCTGATCAGGTCTTGATACAATTCAATCGTGTGTTTTACCAGTAATCTTACAATGGAAAACGCACAACTGCACCGCAAACGGATAAAAGGAATCTGACCTTAATACTAACTGCAGTGATAATTTACCCCGTTTAAATTTAGTGTTTTTACAAAATGTATGTCTTTTTTTTGTTTTTTTTATAAAAACGACAACGACAACAAAAGACTACAGAAGCAGGGGCATGTTCAATCTGGCACATTTAAGTTAACGTCACTTCGTTGAATGTCCAGTTCGTGTTTGTAAAAACAAAATGCGGGCATTCTGATATTTGACTAATCGACTAGGGTTAATGATGGGGAATAAATAATAAGGGGGCAAGAATAATAACGCACGTGCAACGCAATCTGTTTGGTCTTTTCAGGGTTTTGATTTTATGTAAAACAAGAAACTCGACAATGATCAGATCTACGGTCACCACATGGTCCAGCATCAAAACACTCGTGGAAACATTTGCTTTATACATTCGAGATATCTAAAAACGATCATACTATAAGGAATTAATCAAGTTTTTTAAGTCTGAAAAAGATAACAATACTGATAGAAAGAAATCATTAAACTGGTGAATAACTTTTATTTTGTCGATACAAAGATCATACATAAGCATGATAAGGCATTGGATAAGATTTGCCACATGCAATCGTAGTGTAAGCTTTGAGGTGGCTTAGCACAGATAGAATTCCTCTATTTATTTTTCTTACTTTTTGATATATGGTGTTTCCATATGCGCTGATCACATTTCTGAAATAAAAAAGGGGGGTCGCCGACTCAGTTTTTGGGAAAAATCCATTTAAAAAACACTTTGTTTTACCACTTTTTACCATTGACTTCTATGATAAAATCAAAATAATTATGACAAAAACGCTTATAATTAAAAAACGGCTCTATTTTTTTCTCTCTTTTTACATATGTTTTGGTCCTTATATAGTTCTTTAAAAAAACGAAATAAAAAAATATGGCAATTGACTTACTTTTTGAGATATTAAGCAAAATTAAGCCAAAAATGGACGGTTTTTTAGCAATGACTTATACCTTAAGCACCGTGCGCTTTGAGCCTGCGGCCGTCAGGAGTAACGGTCTTGTGCGTGAATATAAAAATTGCGCACATGTAAGATCGCGTTTTATTAAAGCGCAAGATAAGTACGCCAGAAAGTATGCTAAAAGCCCGGGATAAATACTTTGACACTTGTGTCCAACACCGCTGATATCAGCGCATTCGTGTCCGACACCGCATCTGCGCCAGGCCACATATTTTTACATATGTTTTGGTCCTTATATAGTTCTTTAAAAAAACGAAATAAAAAAATATGGCAATTGACTTACTTTTTGAGATATTAAGCAAAATTAAGCCAAAAATGGACGGTTTTTTAGCAATGACTTATACCTTAAGGCGTTTGGTCCACGCGCCGTTCACGCGTACCAGTACGCGCCAGTTTCCGAGTTGGTTAGTCCCGCAATACGCATGCGCATATTCTCTGAGTAGTGTTTTGAAGCTAAAAATGGCCATATTTTAGTATTTTTCTAGAAAATTAGGTCCGTGACCCCCAATTTGTATTTTTTTATTTGAAAGAACATACTTGTGCCCAACTTTTATAAAAAAATTAACAAAATTACTCTAGCAGATTTTTTGAATCAACACTAAATAATTTCACTTTTGCCACATTTCCCATAGACCCCTGTACTAATTTGTCCACCAAAACCTCCACAAATGGTGTTTTTAAACAGACTCTCATGCAAAAACGAGTCCCGTACCCCCCAATTTTTATTTTAAAAATCGGTTCTACATCGATAAAATATCATTCATGCCGATTTATACAAACATTGCTCTAGCGGATCTCCCATGGACCAAACACCTTAAGCACCGTGCGCTTTGAGCCTGCGGCCGTCAGGAGTAACGGTCTTGTGCGTGAATATAAAAATGGCGCACATGTAAGATCGCGTTTTATTAAAGCGCAAGATAAGTACGCCAGAAAGTACGCTAAAAGCCCGGGATAAATACTTTGACACTTGTGTCCAACACCGCTGATATCAGCGCATTCGTGTCCGACACCGCATCTGCGCCAGGCCACCTTAAGGGGCCTGTTAAGAGCTTATATTTTGATTTTCTTTTTTGGCTTATAAGTCTAAAAATATTTAGTTACAGTAAAGAAAAGTATACATTTCTAGAAAGGAAATTTGACAAGGAATCTGCTTATGCTATTGGTTCAAAAATAACCATATTTGGAAATAAAAGCAAAAAACAGAAACTTTGCTTAAACATTTTTCGGAAAAAGTAACTAAAAAAGTTGTTACTGCCATTTTATCACATATCGTTTTTTGGAAAGTGCACAAAATGATCTAGGATCGCATTTTTTATTTTTTCAAATAAAGCCGTATTTTTCGAAATATAATGAAAACCATGTTAAGTGTGCCGTTTCCGACATTTATCTGCATCAATTTTGGTAGCAACTAATGAATATCTTTGATTTTACGACCTTAAATTAAAAAATGAGAAACGCGATCCTAGATTTTGATATACTCTACATAATGGTTGATAAAGCTTTCCTTGTACTTTTTAGTTTTTTTAGTTACGTTTCCCGAAAAAATTATGTTTTTTCATCAAAATTGATAAGGAGAAATCCCATTTTTAATGTAGAAATCGCACATTTTAACCTAAAACCCATGAATTTTGAGGTCTAAACCTTGGGTATCGGACATGAAAACTTATTATGTAATTGATATTATTGGTAAGTATTGTGCTAACCTGTCAGATCCAATTTTAAGCTCCTTATTTTGTAAATATTGAAAGAAATCAAAAATACCCATGTTCAATTATTTGGTCTTTGTTTACAACATTGACAAGTTTATTGCGGGATTTTTAAAAATGTGCTCACAACGCAACGCGTTCAACCACGCACGCAGTACTTGTTGCCGCGCAAAAAGGCACGCACATCAAAACACGCAACCTAAACGCAAAATATAGGACGAGTATCTATGCCCGTATTTTCCCGCCAACAGCCACGTGGGTTTTTATACTGTAAAATGTCAAAATAATCTTTTATTTTACATATAAATAAGTTTAAAAGTTTTGTTTTGTAGTATTTTATTGTCTGTAATAAAAGGTAACATGCTGAAGTAACGGAAAATGCAGGAAAACCAAATTCTGTTTTAGAACAAACGGCTGGGATTAACAGGCTGAACCTTAAATGGGTACATATATAAGGGTTTAAAACTCTTCACGGTACAACAATTTACAACATATGACTATAACGCATATTCTTCTTGCTTCTTCTTGTCATTATTTCACTACTACCAGGCGGATGTCTTTGATCATCATCTGAAAACTCCCCCAATCGTAAATGAGACTGGTATATTACAATGCCGGGAACTTCTTGCATGCATCAACTCTTTTTTGGGTAAACTCAATCTTACCTAATTATTCTACTGGGGTAACCATACCATTTAATATGTTTGAATTGTTTTGAAAAAAGGCCTAAAACTGATCATTGTCAGCTTTCCCACATATATTTCATGCAAATTAAAAAGCAAGTCGTTCGAATTTGGATGAGTCTTATTAAGTGCGATTCACTGGATATTGACAACGATCATATCATTCCGCCTGTTGACTTCTAACTGCAAAGGGTGAGACAGCAAGCCATGTTCGGCTCATTAAACTTGGAAAATGAAGAACAAATTGGGGACCATTGGTGAGTCTCTGAAAAACGGGATTTAGTCTAGAAGTAGATGTACATGGAGTGTGCAAAGCATGAATGTATCATTTGAAATCTTTGAAATAACGGATGAATTGTTTATAAAAGGGACATGATTTGATCATTGAATTATTCAATTAATCAACTTAAATCTTGTCAGTTAGATTTTAACCTTATAAATTGAAGAAACATCAACATTTAACCTTAAATCTCTTCTAGATGCAACACACAACGAATTCAACAAAGACAAGGTGTATTCTTTCAAATTGCATTAACAAAATGGGCTTCAGATTTCAAAAGTGTCAGGGAGGAGATGAATGGGGAAATTCTTGGAATCATTATGGTAATTTTGATTAATGCTATTAACTTGAGAAACCTCTAAGAAGCAGGTTTCTGTAAAATAAAAACATTTGAAACTTTTCAAATACTCATTAACCAAATCGAACCACATATTATTTTTTTCTACATCAGACCATGAACTTATTTAACACGCCTTGCGTATCAAGCAATGAAAAAACAAACCTATAACCCCTTCCGAGCTGGCTCATGTCTTCAATCATGCCATTGTGCCTATGTCATCACACCAGCACATGGGTCGAGTAAACGTCTTTCCTTGGGTGATTTTTCCATTTTTTCTCATAAAAAGGTTTCCTTGCATGAAAATTCATGGAGATACCTGGACAAAATTGCAACACAAGATTTTTTGGCTGGAATTTTAAAATTTGCGACTTTCCTCTCATTTTACCAGAGTACCCCTCATATGGTTCTGGAGTTATAGCCAAAATATGAAAGGTCATATCAGAGGTCACGGATTTTGCCCTACGGGAGTCCAAAATTTTAAAAGTGTCCGATTTTGTTCAAACTGGTCAAAGTTTTCCTTGACCTATTACCACAGCAACAACCAAACAAATGCACTGCAAACTATTACTTTGTGTGGACAGTTTTGCAGGAGGAACAGTTTGAGACTATTTTAGAATAAAATCGGACACTTTTGAAATTTTGGACTCCCATAGGGCAAAATCCATTACCCCTGATATGACGTCCTTTCACATTTTGGGCTTTAACTCCAGAACTATTTTCAGACATAAGTTAAAGTATACTTTTTCTGCTTCCTTATATGATGACGGGAACATGTTGGTGTGGCTTTGGACATGTTGAAGAAGATTTTACCAATTTTGAAATTTCACCCCTTGTTTTGGCAGTCATTTTATTTTATGCAAATTAACTAACTTTGCCAGGCTTACATTTTGAATATGTTGTTTGGGAGGTCATCAACAGTTAATAAAAAATCATCTTGTGTTGCAATTTTGTCTACGTCAAAGAAACAGATTTACTAGGCTAATTTCCATGTCAAGATGCAACATTGTGGTCATACTTGGTGCAGGTAATGCAAATGGAGGAACTCTAATTGAGACAGAATCATGTGTTTTTAAAACATGTGTTTACATTTTGGTCATGAAATTTTAGGGGTTTACTCAGAGCAGTTGCTTGCGACTGTGGGGTAACGGATTGTTTTCATAAATAGTAAAAAATAAAAAATAAAAAAATTATTTGCATCCGTTTTGCGTGCGCAAATTTCATGCACAATGAACGTATGCTTTGCTAACGTGTTTGGTTAATCACGCGCCGCATCGCTGCGTAGCATATACGCGGGAAATTATGCAGACGCAGATGTGCCATCAAAGTAATCAAATTTTATTGAAAAATGTCTGTTTTTTGTCATATTTCTTGAAAACTAACACGGTGACCCTATTTTTCATTTCAGTATTTTGAAGTGCACAAAAAATGCTTTAACATATGTAAAAATAAAATGAAAATAAATGGAGCATT
Organism: Ophiothrix spiculata; assembly: GCA_000969725.1. Classification (NCBI taxonomy): domain Eukaryota; kingdom Metazoa; phylum Echinodermata; class Ophiuroidea; order Amphilepidida; family Ophiotrichidae; genus Ophiothrix; species Ophiothrix spiculata. The sequence goes on along the minus strand of JXSR01S002864.1, from coordinate 18,639 downwards.
CATTATTTTACAAGCACATAGTCAACCTTTTGAGCTTTCCCTATACTTTGTGTGGTAAATCGGGTGTTTTTTGAGGACAATATGTACTTTTTGAAATGGCTGTATCTCAAAAACGAGTACTGTGACATATATATATATTTTTATTTATATTCACTATCAGAACAGATAAATCTACAAAATACTAATTTTTTAAGAAAATCAATGGATATTTTGCGTCTCTGAGAATACCCCTTAAATTGTGCATGACCACATTGGCTATACAAAGTACGACTTAAGGTCCTGGTTAATAGCTTTGTCAGAGAAAAACAATCTCTATGACACCAGCATTCTTAGAAAAGACCTATACAAAATATTCTAAAGCATCTTTGTGCTTTTCACTAAACTCAAAAAATATCTTACCCCTTCTTGCCTTTATCATTTACTTAAAACTGTTTTTGGTTGATGACATCCATTTTCACTTGGCATGATCGAAAAAACCTTTTTAACATATTTGGCAAGTTTAACATGATAGTAATGAAATGAGAATCCAAAAATAGTAAACAGTTGACCAGAAATGTGTTTTTAGCCCAATTTACGAAAACATCGTCTTCATTTAGTTTACCGTTTCTGGACGACAACAACTATAAATTGATTGACAATTGCGAAATACTGAACCGTGAGCTCTGCTTTACAATATCGACAGAAAAGCCACTACCCCGAGGGAGACACCTCCTAAACTCATCATTGTAACAGAAATGTATTCAGTTATATTGACACCAAACATCTTTTAAAAAATACACACGAAGCTGTGAGCCATCCCTACCCATATTTTTGGTTAAAGAAAGGTAACTTAAAAAGGAAAGAGTGAAGCTGTGTTAATGCACTGAAATAATAATTCTGAAATGTGCTTTTCTTTTATGTTTTTTTTTTCTGGTCACATAACCCGGTCACAGATTTGTGCTTCAAGTTTTAACAACCTTTTTTTAAATTTTATTTAATTTTTTGCCTTTCAGTTGTAAGGTGACGGGAAAAATGTACCTTTTTGTGTCTAGTGTACCTTTTTGTGTCTAACAGGAAGTCAATTTTAGTCTATCCTAGTTCTAGAGACTTCGGTAGAGACTCCACTGGACCCTTTAACATATCAGTCATTCCTTTTAAATGTGAGAACCCCCGATACAACATAATATTACTAGTATTCAACTAATAGCTTCATTAGTTTTTCATAAACAGTACAGGCGCTAGCTTTTGAAATGACCATGCAACGTTGTATAAGGACACAATTATAATTACCATTCCAATGACCCGGCAAATTTAGGTGTTGAAAGCACCTTGCATTTTTCCACGTTTGGGCGTAAAATGCTAAGAATTAAAAGGTATTTCAATGTTAGTATTAAGGCCCTGCGGGGAAACCCGAAACCCCGAATTTTCCCGGACCGGACCGGACCGGACCGGACCGAAACCGGGTCGGGAATTTTTTTTTGAGCTTTTTTCGGGTTCGGTACGGTCCGGGAAAAATATTACCGGGGTCGACCGGGTCGGGGAATTTTTACTCGGGGTCGGGGAAAGTTTACATTCGGTCCGGGAAATGCAAAAGCTCGTTCGGGGTAAAAATAAAATGGAGCAACAATTAATCGCTGTGTCTATAATGTCATTTTTTTACTTGCACTTTCACGTCCATTTAATCGTTTGTACTTTGCATTAGTTGCTGATCTGTCATTTGTCATTGTCTTGCATTTCATGTACCTGAAATGTTACGCTGTTCATTGATATCAAAAAGTATACTACTTCAGGTTGAGCTCTTGGGGATCATTATATGATCCCACGCCTTCCAATCTATAAATATTAATTACAATTTTGCCACGATGTTTTGAGTTGAAACTCTAATTTTTCCTTTACCACTTTACCGAATAAAGCACATTTAGACTTGTGACGTCAACAAGCATTTGCTTCTTATAAACAATCACATAAATTCCCCGTGCGCTAAGAGAATGATCTATGATTGGTTAAAAATCGGACCATAAAATCATGTGAACATTTTTCGTGAGGTCCTAAATAAGGTCATTTGTCTTAAATTGAGTCATTTTTTTCTTAATTGGTTTTAGGTGAAATCGTAATCATTTTTAAACACCATTTTAATGACTTGAAATTCGGGGTAACTCGGGGTCGGGGAAAAATATCCATCTTGACCGGGAAATCATGAAAAACTACCGGTCCGGGTCGGTCCGGTCTAGAAAAAATCCTTTCGGGTCGGGGTCGGTCGGGGCAAGCTAAATTTTTATCGGGTCGGTCCGGTCGGGAAATAAATTTTCGGGGAACGACGGGGTCGGGGTGAGAAAAAACCTGCCCCGCAGGGCGTTAGTTAGTATCTATCAATTAGTAAGCCAAAACTTACAGTTCCGCTCCACTGCTCGTCAAAAGGGACTCACCCCTTAAATATGTGAATTTTACTTAAAATCCAAGAATTGTTTTATTGGTGAGAATGAATGCATAATGCAAAGAACCATTTAATACTAATTTAGATATACATGTATAGATGTAAATAATTTAGATATAAAGACAGAGTTAAATTGAAATTGCATATCAGTAATTAAGAAAATATTAAATAACAAAAACTGACAACACATTTGTGACGAGACATAAATCATATTATAAGCATTTTAATACAAATATCCATTCTCCCGATGTCCGTTGTCTCTACACAATATACATAAATGGTTCTTTACTATGCAATTTCGACATTTAAAAATTTGTTTGAGGCAAAACATGTGCACGCGCATAACAAAGAAGTACGTTTTACAAAGTAAATGCTGGCGTGCTCTCTCCACCCGATGATCAGTGTTTATAAAGTAGGTTTTAACAATTAAGTTTCAAAATAAGAACATGCAAAGTGAAATTTGAATCCACCATTTGAAAAGTATGTGTAAAGATTTTGAACTCAACTTATAAAAGCAAACTACTATAGTGTTTGCTATAAGTAAAATAGCGTATTTCGAAAGCATGCTGTATAGTTCTTGAATAATTCTTTAGGCAAAATTAGTAGCCTGAGAACTAGTGTAGCTACAAACCTTGTAACAGCCAAGCGATACTTTAGTCACACGTGCTAATACGTGTTATCTTATAAAGATCTAATATCTTATATAAAACATCGTCACCAATTTGTGTGTTGAATGACCTTCAGAATCCTCCGACACTTTCAAAAACTCAGTCTTATTTTGGTATTTTGGTCCCTAACAGAGTCACCAAGATGGTGTCAGGCCGGGCCAAACTCAACACAACATATCACAACAGCCATCACAGAATCCCTCAGGTTTACTTCCCCGTTCTCTGGAATTATAAAGGTGTTAATTAAACTAAAGAAAACAGACAGAATTTTGTAAAAAAAAAGACATAAATTTAAAAAGAAAAAGGTTCCAACAAGTGCATATTTCACAGTCATTCGTTTATATGATCAATGTGTACAAAGTAATAGGAGCTTTTCTTTACTTTCTGCATCAAACCTTATTGGGTAACCTCAATTGGAAAATTGATTAAAGTGACAGAAGGCATTATACTGAACTTTTGTTCATCGACAGCATGATCTACAACTTAAACGACCAATTGCGGCATGCAATACAAAACCTGTCACCCGTTCGCGATTTTTTTTCGTACATGGCTTGAGCAAATTTACAAAAAAAAAAAATGATATTTTGGATTAAAACACGGAAAAAAGTGAATTCCACGATTCTACGATCCTCGATTTGAACGATTTTTGAAAATTTCAACTGAATTTTGCTTTATCATTGCCCAAGTCATGTACGAAATAAAAAATTGCCACCCGTCTGGTCTTCAATCATGTTATTGTGCTCATGACATCACACCAGCATATGGCAAGCTGAATGCTCAAAATATAGAACAACTGAGTTTATCACAGATAAAATCAGTTTTTCTGAGAAAAAAACAGTTTATCAAGTGAAAATTGAGTTTTTCTAGAAAACTTAAATTATCAAGTGATAAACTGGGTTTTTATGAATAACTATTTTTTTTCCATATAATCTTAGTTTTTCAGCAGATAAACTAACATATTCAGATAAACTTAGTTTTTCAGGTGAAAAACTTAGTTTTACGCAGAAAAAATAAGTTTTTCTCAGATAAACTGAGTTTTTCTCAGTTAAACTTACTTTTTCTCAGATAATCTTAGTTAATCAGAGAAACTGAGTTTATCAGAACAACTAAGATTATCTAACTTACTTTTTCAGAAAAACAAAGTTTTTCAGGTGAAAAGCTGAGTTTATCTGTGATAAACTCAGTTTATCTATATAATTTGAGCAATTGGCGAGACAACTCAGAAAAACTCGATATATCGGTAATAATTGAACACTTCTCTTTTTGTTTAACTCAATAAGGCCAAGTTTTATCCGATGACCTACGTCATTTTGTCGTCAGCATAGAATATTCTGAGCAAAATATTCTATACGATAGAGGAGTTTTCACCTGCCTAACAGATGTGAGGTTAATCAGCGTGAATCTACCATGTCTGTCCACTTTCCAGGGGAAAGGGCACTAACCTAGTAAAGTGCAGCAAACGCAATATATTTCAACTCAGCCCGGCTGTGAGTTTTAGTCACAAATCATATCTGTCTATCGTCTCTTTATTTTCCAGTTTTTAAAAAAAAAAACTGGAAAAGATTATGAAGTGACACGATGCTATTCTTTTCGGTATAAATCAATGTATGAAATATACCAGGCATTTATTAATATTTTCAATCATAAAAGAGAAAAATAAACGCATCACAAAAGCTTTATAGGCACTTGTCAATTCAGAACAACTCGGATTTTTTTGTTTTTTGACGCCAAATGCCCAATAAATTTTGAAAAACCGAATTTATCAGATTAACTGAGTTTATCACAAGTTTTGCACAAAAACAAAGTTTTTCAAGTGACAAACTATAAGTTTTTCTCAGATAAACTTAGTTTTTCTAAGATAAAATGGGTTTAACAGATAAACTAAGTTTATCAGATCAACTGAGTTTATCAGAAACACAACGTTTTGCACAAAAACTATGGTTTTCAGTTGAAAGATAAACTCAGTTTTTCTCAGATTAACCCAATTTTTCCAGATAAACTGAGTTTATCTATCGGTTTATGACTTGAAAAATTACGTCCAACCTGAAAAACCGAGGTTTTTCTCAGAAAAACTAAGTTTTTCTGTGATAAACTTTTGGCCGGCTTACCATACTAGCACATGGATGGAGTAAACGTCATCACGGAGTATGACAAGTTCGCAAGAGGTTTCTTCTCATTCCTTATAAAGAAGCCATTTCAACAGGTTCAATGGCATGAGCTTGTATCCAGTGGCCATTGTACTTGCCGATCATCAAATTATGCCTTTTATGATGGTTTTAAGTGCATTTTCAGACGGGGTAAACGGTTTTTCAGCATAAACAATACGCTGCTACTGGTGTTTATTTTTAACATAGGTTTAAAATTGACGAGTTCAGTTTGTGATTGGCTTTGCTGTTTTTAGCTTTGTGAGAAAAGAACATCTTTTATTTACCAAGGAAAAGACAAAGATTTAATGTTGTCAACTAATATAATTTGTATGTACAAACAACAGAACATTATGGATAAAATAATAAATATTGATACGTTGGAATAATGCTATGTAGCTATATACATTCTTCCACCAGAACAAAATGTATCTTATTTCGATATCTAAAAAAGACCATTTCAGTTTCAGGCAAAACAGATGCATACATACAAAAGAACAACAGTGAAGTGTGTTTTTCAAAGTGAACGCTGATGTGTTCCCTCCATTGTCACACATTTGAAACCAATTTAATAAAAAAATAACACAGATATGAAAGCTTAAACGCACTTGGTATGGATGGTCTTCAGGATCTCTATCATCTCTTTTGAGCAAGTTGAAAATATCAAGAGTGTTATGGTGCCCCAGTCTAATTTATGGGCGCTTTTTAAACTGACATGTGAATATTTAGCTGATGTGTCCACATTAAAAATGACTTACGTTATCTGCAACATTTCAATAGTTATACTCCTGAAATTAACCCCCCTTTTTAAGGTATTTACTTTAAAAGATATCATCAAATTCCCAGGCAACATAATCAATGTAAGCTGAAAGATGCAATCTTTCTAATCAATTATAATCTTTCAGATTTCTAATCAAATTAGATACAATTGCAGTTTATTTGTTTATAAATCTCGTTTGAAGAAAAAATGGTTTGTACGAGTGATAGGTGTAAGTGTGATACCACCAATTCACTATAGAGGGTTCTCAAGTAACCAGAATTATCAGATGGGTTTCAATCTTTAAGATGACTCGTTCACGTAATTTGAAAATCAGACAATTCGATTTCTACTATTTACTCATGTTTGCTATTTGTATTAACTTTTAATTGCTTCTAAGTTTCTTAATATTAAGGCTCCTATTTCAAGTCCAATTATTACAATAAGCTGCATTGTCAAGCATTTTCAATTGTTTTGACCGAAGTTTGAATTATAAATGCCCGTTAACTTTCAAATGCAGTCCTGTTAAATAAGACTCACTGCCAGCGATCTGGAAATGCAGCTTAATTAAAATATAAATTAGAGAAATACGAAGACCGATTTGTCTGTGATATAAGAATGTTCTTTTGTAGCGGAAGACAGCTACCGGGCCTGTGGGCGGAGTGGTTAAGTCGTTATGATAATTGATGGTGTAGTTGACGTAATTTGCCTCAAGATGTTGATGGACCATTTGAATAATTTAAACAAAGGTTTCTTTGTGATAAATGATATATTTAACCAATTTTAGAAATACATTTTTGTTAAATTAATTCATTGTAATTGATATAAGAGCACAAACAAGAATGTTTCGGAATCAGTCACTTTGCGATGTCTATAGCCTGAAAATATTAAAATAACTTATTTTATGGCTTCGCTAACTAAATATATTATCCCTATTAAATTTTGGGAAAAAGATATGGGAATAAAACAATTATGAAAATTAAAATAAAGATTAACTAAAAAACAACAACGAAATTATGATATGAGTAAAACAAAACAACTTCAATGACAACATGTACAGGACACACCTTTTATGTGTAAAAAATACTTCAAAGTATTTTTATACACGTGTCCTGTGTACCAACTATAAAAGAGGATAGGACCTAGCTGGAAATTGATCATTTCACCTTTGTAGAAGAGGTTCACAGATCTTCAAACTGAAGTTTAAAATATGATATAAAGTCTTGAATCAATTAGCAAGATGCTTGATTTAATCGCAGTGATTATAATGCAAATAGCAATATTAAATACATTATTGTATCAACACAAAGAGCGTTTCCGCCCCAAACCTTAAAAGGCTATACATTACTAATTAAGAACAATATGAATTTACTTAATTCGTTAATACAAAATATAAACAAAAAAGTTTGAAGGATATAATATAATGGTCAAAGGTAGACGACTGGTCGGTGGCTTGTTAAAATAAAACCTTATACCACCGCAGTAAGATCTGACGAAATCTAAAAACTTTTAAGTTTATTATAACACCCGGTGTATTAAAATACCGTACACCAGGTATTATAATACATGTACTTAGCGGTTCAGTGCTTCATTAAATAACAACTGATTAGATAATTTAGGCTTGAAAATAAAAAAATGCATGTTATTACTTGAGTTATCACCAATTAATATACACTCCTATTGTGAAGAGTGAAAAACCACTCTAAAAGAGTGAAATTTCACTCTTAGAAAGAGCAATCTTTTAGAGTGAAGTTCACTCTCAAGAAAGAGTCATAGTAATTCACTCTAGGAAAGAGTGAACCGTTTATTATTATGAATAGTTCACTCTAAATAATCTGGGAGGGATAAGAATAAATCTTCAAACGAATGAAAGTTCACTCAATGATCTAGTCGTTTTATTGTGCAAATATTTATCGATGAGTAGATACTAGATAATAAACTTGTCGGTTACAAGCTTACTTAATACATTTGCCAATGTATTAAGTAAGCTTACACCGACAAGTTCCATTGATCCAGTTTTTGCATGATTAGCGTCACTGTTGGGTATTTATTGTCTGGCATCTACTCACCGATAAATAGTAGCACAATTTCCTCTGAAATTCCTTTGTCTGTCACTCCTCCACAGTCTCCAACTCAACAACCGCCATGTTGAACAGTGAGCGCTGACGATTTTTCGTAGTTACAACAGCGCGAGTATCCGCGTTCCTGATTGGCTAGAACTTCACTCCGTAAAAGAGTTGTGTTTTCGAGCCACTCTCCTGCGAGTGAACGTCACTCTGGTACAAGAGTGAATTACCGCAAAGTATTTTCACTCTTAAAGAGCTAAATCGCACTCTATTAGAGTTAAAACAAATTCACTAAAAATTTCGAGTGATTTTTCACTCTTTCGCATTAAAAGTGTAGTCATGATAAACAATATTTTATTGTATATACATCCGGCTTGTAAAATCATCGTTTGATGTGGCTGATTTTCAAAACTGCCAAGGACTTGAAAGAGTTGAAAATGAGGCAAAACCTTTACTTCTGGTGTCGGATATGGACTTTGCTTAATCAAGTATTCACTTTGTCCCAACCGCATCCTGGTAAAATATTGAAGAATATTTGACACAGTTAGAAAGAACCACAATAGTCTAACTGGTGATGACGCGAGAAATAGAAGAATACTAGTAGATAAAAGCAGATCTAGGAAAAGAACGATAAAACCACCCCGAAATCCAAATATTTTTCAATTTTAATTTGAGTGTCGGTTTCCCCAAATGGTTTGTTGGTAGTTTACTTCTTAATATTTTTGCAAGGCAAAATGTTTGTTCCCTTTACTTGTTGCAGGGATTATTCCATGCCCTAATCACTTCTTGATGTGTATTTATTTTAAGATAATTCAAATCATATGGCACTAGTGTATCTGAAATGGGAAATGAGGGATGTGTTGTTTTGTATTATTGTGAGCGCTCGATTTCAATGCCGACACTTGCCCCTTGCGTTACCTAAAATAAACACACGCTCCAAGCATGTTGATATCGCATTTTCAACCAACAAAACAACGCTTGCCGTTATACTCGCCGCATGTCATCTTTGGTCACCCGATCGAAAGAAATGATCATTGTGAAAGTTCATTGAATTATTTGTAATGAGTGTCATTTAGAATAAACCTTATAAATAAGCATCTAATAATGTGTGGGGAAATATATGATCCTCGGATACTATTTTATTTTTTCCAGTTTATTTCTTCTCAAAATAGTTTAAAACAACATTCCTTATTGCTTTCTAGTTTTTATTGTTTATTGCTTATTGCTTAATCAAGTATTCACTTTGTCCGAACCGCATCCTGGTAAAATATTGAAGAATATTGTTGTAATGCACTTTAGATAATCATTACAGAGTGATCAAGATCATATTATGAAAAGATCTTTGATATTTTAATGTTTACCCTATTTTTTCTGTTTTTCTCGGATATATGGATACTAACGATTAATATAAATGTTCTAAGAATTTGCGATGCATTGGGTAGAAATGAATTGCAACTCTTTTCTGTGTGCAGAGTTAATTGCTAGAATACTCTGCCATTTATTTTTGCAGCTTAATAATGGTCAGGTGCAGTGAACACTGGAAAAGAAAGACCCAAAGAATACTACTTGTAAACGCAATGATATTAAAACGTAATGGTCATTATTATTATACAAAAAATACTAATAATAAGATAATCGAAAGCAAACATTTAAATTGTATTCTGATTATTGCTAAAAGTTATTAAAACAGGACTTGTTATGATCGTGTTATTCTTCCATCAGTTAACAATAGTTAATTTTCCATTTATAAAATCAAAGCACAGAAGGTTTTTTTTTTATGTGAGTAGAGAACCGGAAAAATAGAGTATGTACGAGCAATTGAATAGACTGACCCAAGTCCACTTTTTCAAAAATGAGTTATACACAGGAGAGTCTTTCTTATTATTTCAGCTACCTTGTATGTGAAGGAGTATAGACAGAACCTATACACCTAACACCAATTATCTTCCAATTTAAAAACAAAATTGGGCCGAGAACATAGTTTTTACTACTTATGATACTCAATAAAACAACAAAACAAACAACAAAATAATAATATATGTATGCACAACTGACACAAGTCCATGGATTTTGACATATTTTGAATACATATAGGATTTTCGGGGCACTTGCGGTGCGGATTCATTTTAATGCTTATAAAACTTGCACACATTGAAAATCGGTAGTCTCTCAAAATTTCAAAACGGCTGTCAAAAAACATATTTAAGGAAAAGTTCCGCAGCAAATATGTGAAAATACTGTTTTTCCAATGAAATTTGGCGCAGACAACAAAGCATAAGAACAGATGCATTACTGCACAAAATATTAGATCCAGATGGATCTCATCCCCCTTTTTACATAAAATTGAATACATAAAACACATATGAATGCAAGACTGACCCAAGTCCACTGTCTGAAATGACCCCTGCAAAGCATTACAAGCACACATACTATATCATGTTTCAAAGACTCAAAACCTGAGACTATATAAGGGAATTATAGTCTCAGCTCAAAACAAAGTGTACTTTAAAATTCATTTTAATCGTTGTAACCAAAACAATGCTCATGTTTCACTAAACGAACTATCAAATACCGGTAAACATATTTTTTGCATTGAAGAGAAACTTCAACATTGCTTCATGTCAACAAACCAAATGCCAAATCCATCAACGCCCCCTTGATTGCAAATAATCCTCAACGAAAAGTGCAATTATTTTGCTTAAAAATAATGATCATTAAACTATGCTTTCTTCAATATGTAAGTGTTAAGGTCTATCTTGGAAAAAATCGAAGAAAAAAATCAGTGGCAATCAGTTAGATAATTTGTATATTATTATTTCAAAAATATAAGTTGAACAATTAAAATTAAAATCAAAATATAGGGACAATACTCCATTCATTTTTTTCAAGACCGGCGCAATTCTACTAATAGATACAATACTGCACCTTGATGGTAATTACTGTATTACAGTAGAGATATTGCATAAAATAGGCCATCATGAACCGCATTTTACAGATTATAATTTGAAAATGTTAAAGCAATTCACTGATTTCTTCAAGGATCAAAAAAACGCATACCAAACCATATTTTGCAGAATCACAAAAAAATCATACATGGCCGCCCCAAAACAATAGCTATCGGATTATTTCCGTATACTCTTGTTATTCTATCTAAATGGGGAAGGTTTCAGATTTCAAATAGCAACATAAAAAACCCAAACCCAGAAGCAATTATCGATTGGAAGGTTGACCACCGAACGCCCCTTAATCCACGCATCTTTTGTTAAGGTGCAATAATGTTTCCGGGCGATGACAATGTATGGTTATTGTTTTAGAAGCGTCGTTATTGGTTCTGTCAGAACAAATAGCGGATGAATTTGATAACTTAATATCACATCGTGTAATGAATATTCAGCTGGTATGTTAATAAGTGAATAATAACAGTTTCAATTTTGGGCAGTGACATCTGGCCTCCACTGACATCATCGACACTAAACGTTGGTTAACATCTAGTTCCGTTCGTTAATTTATGTTCACGTTAATCGTTTTATCGAAAAAAAAACCCTACTTTTGTTATTAAGATTTTATGGAACTTACAGCGATGAGGAACCGGTGCTGGATTGAAGTCCCGTGGGATCACACCCCAGAGATCAGATCCTACGTGAGTTCGACGAGGGCACCTAAAGTGGATACAAATGACAAGTTGGCAGTCGATCCGTCGCTGTAGCTACATCTGCACGTGTTGCGTTGATTGAGAAATTTATATGTGCCTATTGGCTTGGCATATACACCGTTATGAAAAATGCTTTTTTAAATATCCTCCAATGACGAAAGCTGAATTTCTAAGGTTATACATTTGAAGTCCTGGCTCTTCAGGCCAAACATACCAGCAAATTGATCAAACTAAGTTAATAACGAAACACTGCATTTTGTTTTTTCTTTGGTTTAGGCGAAAAGGTTGAAAAATATACCTTTTTTGGTTGTTGGTTGAACCGCAGTTTTAAAGACATCTCTTATCTATGATATGGATCATTGGCAACTGAGGCACTTGAGACTTGTATGATTTGGATTAATTATATCACCAATAATCATTACGGCTTAATCCGCTCCGCCCAAAGGCCAGGGTATTGTCTTTCGAGGCAAGGGAACGTCTTATATCACTGCCAAATATGTCTTCATATTTCCGCCATTAACATAAAGGACGATATGGAGTGTTGATGCCTACACAGTAAAAAATAATTACTCATATCGTGGTAAAAAGGGAACTCGCGTCTCGGGACCCACTTTACTCCTACTAGAATGGTAATAAGATTGATCTTTATCTTGTAATAAACTACTGTACATCAGCAGTAGTACCAGCCATGGTAAACTTTTACCACTGCCGATGGTAGTTTATTACCAAAAACAGGGCAATTGTTTACCATTTTAGTAGAGGTTAAGTTTACACAGAAGACGCGAGTTCCCTTTTTACCCCGATATGAGTAATTGTTTTTTTACTGTGTACAGCAAACTCAGTTTAACGCAGCTGAAAAGGTGATGGTTACTGAAATACAACTTGATTAATAATTCGGTAGATTAATAATTACGTATCTTATGTGCTACTGGTAACTGAATGAGCAAGGATTAAAGAGTATCCAATTATCACACAGAAAAATGTTGTCCTTCATGCATATGACACTCAAGAGGGTGTAGTATGGTCGCTTGTCTGAAGCACCTAGCTGAGATGTGGAACGTCACTAAACATGAGTCAGGGAACATGAGTAGAACAACATCTCACAAATTCACTTGGATTTGTCAAATTATAGCATTTGCCAAATAAGTCTATTTAATGAGAATTATATTATTATGTTTTGTTTTTGTTGCATCAGATATTCTGTATTTCGTTCAATACCAAAGCAACGATTTATTAATGTCTTTATGGTCTTGGGGCAGATTGGATAAATTACATCATCAATACTCATAACTACCCAATCT
>JXSR01S002863.1:54337-75438 GCA_000969725.1 Ophiothrix spiculata | reverse complement strand
CCCCTCTGGCTACTCCATTGTGTGAGAAAAACCTTTTTATTTTTTGTGGCCGTTATCAAAATGAACATTTTATTTTTCAATTCTAAATCATGTCATAATTAATAACTGAGGTGGGCAAATATTGCACCGGAATCTTCTACTTACATTGAAAACCTGTCTATTATGAGAAGTAGCAAAACAAAATAGCTTGATTTTATACCACAAATATATAGTATATGAAATCCGTTCACCTGCTTGAACTCACTGTTCTGTTTGAAGAGAATATTTCCAAGGCTCATGAACGAAAACATCTGAAATACACCGACCTTGTATCTGACATCACCGACAATGGGTATAAGTGTAATCTTATTTGCTTCGAGATCGGGTCGCGAGGTTTGATAACACCAGAAACCAGTAAAAGTATTTCTGAGATGTTTTCCTTCATAAAGGCCAAACCACCTCGATCCCTGAAAAAAGAACTCAGTAGAATTGCCCTTCTCTCCAGTTATACTATTTGGAATGCTCGCCACGAGCCATCATGGGGTTCCGAAAATCAACCCCACCTCAAATTATAGGCCTTCGGATCTTTTGTCTCCGTGTTCGGGTTTTTGCTTCACTTTTTTTTTTTTTTGTTATATTGTTTTTCTTTTGTATTGTCTGCCCTGCACCATGTCAAGGTTATTTCGATGAGCTTGACATATGACCTGGGCTTTCTGTACGCTCTTCATCTTTGCATTTGATATATTGTAAATTATTGTCTTTTGCCAATAAAGAGTGATTAAACAACAAGAATGAATACATTAATCATAATCATCTAAAAATACATACATTTATAATCTTCAAAATATACAACACAAAGTGAATATTATCTATAAATATAGTAAGAAAAGGAATGATATTTTACTATGTTTACTGTTAAATACTCTACTACATGATTGCACATAAGAAATATTGAATCACTGAACAATATAATTTATAAAGTACAACAAAGAGATTACACTATTGCCTTGGTAGTCAGCCAAATATGATATTTAGTGCAAAACATTAGTCATTTTTACATCTCAAACCCAACTCGTACTTTATATACTTGGGTGAGGAATGGTATGCATTTGCTAAGGCTAACTTTTTTTCATAAATATGGATACAAAATCATTTTGATTGCATTGAATATGGATTGCTGTCTAATACACAAAGCCCACATGTGTACTTTTTGACCACTCCAAGCTAACAAGTCTTAGTGTATAAGAAACCTCATCATTTTATATGTGCACATGGATTAAGCCAAGTGAAATGTAACTTTTATAACAGTAATGAAAATTTAAACTAATTGGTTTCATTTAGCTTCTTATCCATTATGATAGATGTCATGTACATACAATCCTTAAACTCATGAGCATTAATCCACGCAACAATACAGGTAAACTGCCAAATTCATATGTGCAGCATTATATTGCAACTGATTTAGTAATACATTTCCCAATATTCTAATTGTCTAACTTTAATAGACACCAAAACAAATGCAGAGTTTTCACAACTGAACCACAATCTTGGCCAAAAAAACTTTAGATACTTGATACAAAGATGCTCATTTCAAGATTACTTCAGTTCCAAAGACACCCATTTTCAAAGAAAATGACTCAAAAGTGTGTTTTATTAAGTTTTCAAAATAATTTTGAGCGATTTTCAGCACAAAAATGGTCAAATTTTTATGGTAAAAAGCAGTTTCTGAGACCTCACTCAACTGGGAAAAAATCAGCTCCATAGACCCTATTTTTGACCAAAAATCAGTTCCGCAAGACCCTATGTTGGAAATCTCGGATATCATCATCATCATCGGTCGGCTGCGCAGCAGGCGATCACAAACTTTCTCCAATCACTTCGGTTTTGAGCCAAGTCAGCCATAGCCTGTGGGTGTAACATGTTGTTTGTGTCTCCCAATAGCTTTTGGATTCAGGACAGATATGATGTTCTCTGTCAGCCTGGCTTCCTTCTCCCATGTGAAGGAGTATAAAGAGCATACAATCTGTTGGGCTCCTCCTCAGACATCCTCAGTATATGGCCAAGAAATTTAAGCTGTCGCAGCCTGACCCTATTTATCGAAGGCTCGGTATTTGTAACTTTGTAAATTCTGGAGTTTGGGACATGGTCAATGCGCTTGATGTTAAGCAAGCTCGGATATCACATAACTACCAAATTGTTTTTGAGTACCCCGATCTACATCCTGTTTACCAGTCCTTAAATGGCTAATATTACACTGTATCACAATTGCCTCTTGCCACAACAATTATGTCTCAAACTTCACACACTTGACAAATAAAAACAAACATTAGTTAAGTACATGCCAATACGAAATATAAATATAGGCTTTGTTGTGTATCTGATACACTTAATGTGTTCATTCATTTCAAACCAGTTGTAAATTTGGCAAACTTTACTTTGCATTACAAGTGAAATACATGCGAAGGTTGCAAAATTGATTTTTGACAAATTCACAACCTTTTTGCTTGTTTCAGAACACTTGCAAAGTTTCATATTAAGACAATGTTACAGAGTATGAAAAATATAGATTTCTTCTGAGGACCAAGAAGCCTCATTTAAGGCTGGTTTGAGATGATGGGTAAAAAATGCTCTGGGGTGAAATATTTTGTTTTTTTAATTTGACCCTTCCGTAACTTAATTATATGCACCGTATCAATATTCCCCTGTGAAAGGAATCATGGCAGTCAGTAACACCCTGGTCACATAAGCCGCAAGAAGCCGCAACGCCGGTATGACATCGGTATGACACCGATGAATGCTTGTGATGCCCGGTCGGACGCAAGTGGTTATACTTATGGGACCTTAACTGAAGACATTGTATACAAGCCGCAAGGTTTTAACTCGGAATTAAACGTTTGCGGCATGCCTCCAGCGTCTCTACGGCTCTCGGACAAGGTCCGGTGTCCGATCAGCGTCTGCTGATTTGACGCCGTAAACACATCATAACCTTGCCGCAAGGTTATGTGACCATGGTATTAGTTAACAAGAATAATAGAATACCATTAGGTCCATACAAGTATGCAGCAAATGCAGAGCAGTGCAGTAAATTTATCGTTATATAGAATCTTTACTTTTTCTAGCTCCTTCCTACAAATTGACACAATTCAAGTAAAATATATTGAACTTTATTGCAACGTCATGCTGCGTCAAACAATGCACTGTTCAGAAGCTGTAGCGTACAATGAGCAGACTTTTACTCCTACAGACACCTGGGCCCATATTCATTCTTTGTCTACCCGTCAAATTTTGACAGGTATACAATAGGTTAGCAGCCAACTAGAGTTAGCGGTGTTTCATGAATATGGGCCAAGACCACTAATTGTAATTTCAGTGTCCATTGGTATGCACTGCTTAACATTCAACAATGCATATCAATAGAATCTGAATGCACCATTAATTATCTGGAGCAGAAATATTGTTAGCAGCCAAAAAATTTAACCATCTAAAATTATACCTCTGCCAATATTAATATTTGTTGATTACACACTGACTTCAACCATGAGTGCCCCAAGTATCAGTGTTGGGTATAAATACTAAAAATCTAAAAGGCTATCAGATTTTTTCTGTTGTTGATTTTGCTGAACAGGTGCCAGAGGGTCAAAGGCCCCCGAAACCTTCCCCATCGATCCTCCCATTTGATTTCCACCCGATGCTTGCCAATTACCCATCATCCCCTGTGATCCCATCATGCCTTGATTTCCCATCATACCCTGTGTTCCAATTCCCATTGGATACATTCCCATAGAACCTTGCTGTTGCATGGTCATTTGGTTTGGCTTCATTCCCATCGTGCCTGGCTGTGTACCCATCATACCCGGTGATGAATTCATATTTGATGTTGGTCCTCCTATGGTCATTTGGTTCAATGAAGGCCTAGACTTGCCACCAAACTGTGGACCTAATAAATTATCAAAAGCAGAAGAGTCAGATTTTGATGATTTATTTGGCTGAATTCCACCAACAGGTTGCACATTGGAGGAAAGTCCACCTCCTCCGTATCCACTGCTTCCTCCATAAGAAGTTCCAGAACCATAAGGCATTCCCATTGTGCTATTCATACTACTTGGGGTCGACATACCCATTGTACTCCTACTATTCATAGAACTAGTGGCTGACATTCCCATTGTACTTCCACTATTCATACTACTCATGGCTGACATTCCCATACCACCACTCATTGATGGTGGAGTAGAGTTGAGAAGTGTATGAGTCAAGTTTGTGGAGGCAGATTTAGTACTGCTTGCTGTTGCCTTGGTTTGCTCAGCATGTATGGGTTTTTGCTTCTTCATTCTTTCTTGAAATTCTTGTTCTTTCTGAATTCTTTGTTTTTCAGCCAGAGTCAATGACACCTGAAATACATAAAATTGTGATGATCACAATAAGTATGAAGTGTTGTAGAACTGAGGACATAACAATGTGTGACAGGAAGGTTACATGATCACTATATATTATAGAATTCGCTGTAAAAGCTTAAGTGATCATGGTAAAATGTTGGGACTTTTGTTGGATACCTGTAGATGTAATAAGGTAAATATAAGGGGTATAGTATTTTCGAGAATTAAATTTGTCCGTTTGCAGGGTTTTTGGAACACAAAGCTTTTTGCTACCCTGGTTTGCGTGAATATCAACTTGTTCACGCACATATTTTCAGCATGTGATTGGTCAAATTCCAGCGTGGAAACGCTGACAATTGCGTGTGTTACGCTCGAGTTAAACGATGCAGTATGCAAGCAAACCTAATAAATAAAATTCTGCATATTGAAATAAGGAAATGGTATGTCATTCTTAATTGCGTGCAAATAATATAGCTGATATGGTGAAAAACTGGGCAAGCCGAATTTTGTTTAAAAAATTATTTGGTGGAAATCATTCAGACTTATCAATATTATCATAGTTTTAGATCCAATATTTTCTCAATTTGATTAACCCCATATTAGTTTTATTTATACAAAATTTTAAAGCATTCAGCAAAATAGTTTGAAACTCATAGCAAGGTCAACAAATATTTGGTGAAATATCATCAAAATTTAAAAATACTGTGTTTTGGATCCAATATTTTCCAAGCTTTAATCAGTAAAATTATTACATGGTATGACTGTGTATTGCAAATAAATCTAAGTGAATTAAATTTGTTTGTATGTATAAATTTGAAAATGTAGACGAGCCCATTTGAAAATTTATTAGTGAGAAAAAAATCTACTAAAAGGGTTATTGTGAATAAACAATATATGTGACCAGTATGGGGAAACAAGCTGCTTTGCCACAGCAAAAAGATCACACCCCTTTCCCTGGGTCTGTCGACAACTTTTTCAGTATTAGGTATTCACAGCTTTTGCTTTGGTATCAAATTGTGTATGGAAGGTCAAATCAATGCCCACAGGTAACTATGAGGCTACGATCACATAGAAGTATACGGTATTTGCTATATGCTCCCTGGGAAGGCACTCATATTTGAAATTGACATGGATTATCCTCATCACTAAACACATGGGTGCCTCCCCAGTAGCGTATAGCGAATAACGTATACTGTATACCAATGCGTATACTTCTATGTGATCGCAGACTAAGGATTCAAACCCAATTAGTTTTAAGGTCTCTTCACTGATCCTGGTAGATAAAATAGTTTTAGACCAATGAAATTTCACCTTCTTTATCATAAAATCATTTTTTTTGCACTAGCAATTGAATTTGTAGTTGATGTTCATAACAATTTCTGCCACCAAAGCAATACGTCATTGTCTTGGAAAGAAAAACAAAAATCTGCCTATAGATTATGGGCATGTTAAAATTGTCATGTGTATAATGATCAATGGATAATATACAATTTTTGAAATTAATGACCTAATGAGGCATGAATTACTGCACAATCTGTGTTCTGTGTATTTTATTTGTCAAAGGGCACTAGCATATTTTGTTGGAGTATACACAGTGGCGTAGCCATACTTGGGTCAGGAGGGGCAAACAGATTTCGCAATGGCAAGCGTGTCTCGTCCCGATATTTCTGATATGTGAGATATGCCTTTGGAAATCAATTTTATTTGGGCAGGACCATAATCCAGCTACTCCAATTTTAGAACTGGTAAGCAAAAAAAAAGTTTTTGCACATTCTCAGTAGCTTTGGGACATGTTTACCCCCAAAAATCATGATCTTAGATGTAATTTTTGATCCAATAACTGAAGAAGAACAAATTTAAGAGGTTTCATTGGTCCTTTTCCTCACGATTGTTGTTATGTTTCCCGTTCATATTTCTTTTCGTCCAGTTTTTTTTCTTTTTATCCCGATTGTCGGGGGCACTCTGCCCCCCCCCCTTGCCCCTACCCTACAAAGTATCATACATATAACATAAAAGTTAAATAAATAAATGACTGTTTGTATGTTACATTAAACAAGATATTGAGACCTACCTCACTGGGTGCTGCCACTTTTTGTGCAGCACTGTTGCTAAGAGGTTGTTTGGATGGAGCTGAACTTGATTTGTTGACTTCTTCCAGTTTCTCGGAACCTGATGCCATATAGTTACCAAGTCCAAAACTTTTGAACATACTATCAATCTAGAAAAATAAGCAATCAAAATTCCTCACATGTTAAAGGTCATCTAACACAGAATTACAAGTGACTTTCAACTCCCACAAACAACTGGAATGATATTTCAAACTAGACGCAAATGCAAACACACTGAGCATGTGTATATAGATAGGAAATTCGAGCAGTTACAATCAACCGATATCAAAATGCAACACCACTTGCAGCAACTCAAATTGAGTTGAGAAAAGCTGAACTATCCATTGCGTTTTCATGTCATTGGTTGCCGCAGTCTGTTTGGTTTTGAGTGTGAAATCTTATGCGGTGCCTTTTGCAGTGAAAATTATTGGAAATGCAATGTATTGGCGTTTTAAGAAAGAATTCAGCTTGACTTTTACTTACTTTAAAAAAATAATTTCCTTGATCATATGATTTTGCTGCAAATTACTATATGATTTTTACAACTTTCTCAACAGGGAAAACTCTTTTGGAGATTTGAACACTCACTTCTAGAAAACTGATGCATGAATTTTGTTCACTTTCACAACAAAGCAATCTAACTTATCACAAATTATTGTCTCCCACTTACAATGTCTGTTTTGATTATTTTTTTACTATGTGTTGTTTAATTTTTGTTAATTTCTATCTGGGACAGACTGTAGAACCCCATGCAGCAGCAAAATATGACTTGATCTCTCTACATCATTCAAGCTAATATTCTGTTTCCCCCAAATTAGCCTCTCTCAAACTGCAGAGGAACCACTTAAATATAAGATTTTGGAGACCGTAAAATTAGCTTGTATTATCAGGAGATTGTATAATACAACTAATTTCACACATAAGAATAATTCTCGCCCCATCAATATCACCTTGTATTATCAGAGTTTGTATTGAAGGGGTTGCCATCATTGATAGTAATACACTTACAGGAGTGTCGTCTTGCTTATCTTTGCTAGCGGCTTTATTTCCACCTTTGTTTTCCATCAACGAGAACGGATCCTCACTACTTAATTGTTGACTATCTCCGTTAGGTGTGAAATTTACGGCAGTCCTGTCAATTATAAATAATTTTACAAACATTTAAACATTTTTTTATTTCATTTTTACAACAATAACGAACGTACAATCAATCAAGGAAAATATGATGTCACTATTATACCCCCCTCAAAGTTGTTAATTGATTGATTTTATTTGAGATAACAAATAGGAAACAACATTTTTTGGTAGTAAAACATGAATGCTTCAAGTCAAAATGTGACAAGTATGCACATATTCTTTGGAGTACATTTTGATTTCTTTAGACTTTTATGTGGTCATGACGTATCCATCATATTCCTGCTCAACTCACATGATATTTACATATATGTCCATATTGCTACAATTATTTTTGTGTTCATTGTGTGTGTGTTGGTAAGGGGTGGGAGAATGGTGTTGTCTTAGCTGTGGAAGCATACAACAATAAATTCTAACCCACTATGTATGCTGCAGTTTGGTAATCTTAATAATTTTGACGGTGAAATACAGGTTTAAACATATCTGTTGTGTATGGTAGGTATAAAATAATATATAAGTAAGCATAATTCTAATAGATCGTCAATGCAAAAAAGTTGTAGCAAGTGCAATAGCTGCTAATTTCAAAAACTTTGCAGTTCACCTGAAGAACCATTTCAAGAGACACTGATATATGAAAGACAAAGTATTAGGTTTTAGTATTCTGGTGATATGGTACTTAAAAAATATACCATATGGCAGCTATTGTAGATACGACCTTCCTGCATTCACATGACGACTGATACTAACTTGTGTTCCTGCTGCATTGATGTGATCTGTTCAAGTTTGGCTCTCTGCTCAACCTCAATCTGTCTTAGCATCTCCTTGATAACGGATATATAGGCATTAAACTGGAATAAACAAGAGAAAATTGCAAACAGCTACCTCAATAATATCCTTAGAAAAATTAAATATTGCGGGGAAGGGTATGGCACTCAACTTTAAGTTATGCACTACACGCCAGTGACACCACCAAAAAGACCCCAGGTTTTTCCCTGCTCATTGTCATTGAAAAAAAACCTGTTTTTACTAACTGTAACTAATGACCCCTTATTTTCATAAACTTCTTGCCATCTATCAAGAGCCTGACACATTATTGTCTCTCAAAGACCAATCATTTTCTCAATTTGATGTGATTTTCCAAAAATTGTAGAAATTTTGTGAATTTTCTGACATGGGACGACCCTACTTTGTAACTGTAAGACCCCCTTTTTGTCCCAATTTTGTCACCGAAAGACCGCCTCGTCCAAGGTGTTCAGTGGCACTCTTACTTTACTGGTGTAGGAATGAGCTACTTCTGTTGAAGAAAAGTTGTTATGTGCACCTAATACAGGTGTTTAGTTTAAAAGCGACTGCAAGATATTGTCACCCACTACAATCTGTGATTTACAAATTTTTCAATATGCTACAAAACAGTCACATCTAAAACTTTTTGATATGTCTTACAAGTTGTAAGATGTTTCAAAAGCTCAAATTCACATGATCATCTATGCAATTGTAAAAATATTCTAAACCCCTTAGTTAAAGTTGAAAAAATGTCCAAACGCAGATAAAAATTAGGTCAACACAAAATGTAAATGAAACAATCAAATCAGAACTCTTTGTCCAGTTGCTACTGTTGATTAATTACTTGGTTAAATAAGGTAACTTGCCTTGATAGCTAGTGCAAAATCGATATATTCCAAGTTACTATCTCATGCTAAGATGCGAACCATGATCAAACTGATCGCCATACTACCTCCATGGGTAAGCACCAACTGGAATCAAATACCAAAAGTCCAAAGTCTCTACTTCATAAATCAGTCCTATATGTATGTAATATTTGCTTACTTACTTGCTGTAAATTGAGACCATTTTCTATACAAAGTGGGCAGAGATATGGTAGTAACTTGGTAGCCATTACATCTCTAGACAATCCTAATTTCTTATGTGTCATTGCCGTCTTGATTATACCTGTAAAGAGGAAAAACAAAATAGGCCAATAAATGTTAACCCAAACTCCTAAACACTTTTAAAACAAAATCCAAATAAGTCATACTAAAATATTCTGTTTCACCTGTAGCTGAACACCAGTGGCTGAAAATAACTAACAGGATCCATTGAAAGAGCTTCTCTAAAAATTGAAGGTATAATCTGAATGACAAGTGCATCTTGTGTTATTATATATGTTGGAAGTTCACAACTAATAAACTAACTATCCTAGTCATATTGTGTTTAGTTTTTATATGAGTCTTAAAGAAATAAAGGTTAAGGGGCCGCATAAAAATTAAACCGGCACTTGTCTTCCCATATTCGGGGTGGTTGGCTATTGTTTATTCTGGTTAAACAGGTCAGAACCGCCTAGAACTGGTAGGCAACTGTGGGTTGAGTTTTGAAGCAGCCCCTAAAGCCCATGATATACTAGCAAGACGTAGCTACCGTGTGGTTTGATTTTAGACGCTTCGAAGATGCTAACTAGACACTTAAAATAATTTCGAACCTTAGCATCTTTGTTAGCGTCTAGCTGCGTCTTGCTAGTATATCATGGGTTTATGAATACATCATTTGTAAATAGTGGCTTACCTAAGCTTCCCATTAGCACTGCTGGTTCCTTGGATGGTATCTCTAATAACATTGGAATGATTTCATCAATAATAAACCATTTATCCATGCCAGACATCATCTTGCCTATACACACCAAGCAACCAACTCTAGTGGCTTACCTAAGCTTCCCATTAGCACTGCTGGTTCCTTGGATGGTATCTCTAATAACATTGGGATGACTTCATCAATAATAAACCATTTATCCATGCCAGACATCATCTTGCCTATACACACCAAGCAACCAACTCTAACCTATTGAAAAAAAAGATGCAATCAAATATAAATAGCCAATATAGATGTCATATGATAACTATTTTTAATGTATGAAATATTTATACAAGATTGAATCCCAAAGATCTGCACATGCACACATAAAGAGTAAATAATTCAAAATTAAAAAAAGTGTATACAACAATACTGAGCTTTTAAAGCTGTCATAATCACTTTTTAATATGGAGTAAAATGGAGTATTCATGTCCAAACAAAACCACCCCCATCATACCTTTTATACCACTTACTGACAGCCTATCCATCTCCAGGCATAATCTCTTGATACGAGGCACAATGGAATGTTGAATGTTTCATGTCCAAACAACCCCTCCCCCACTGACAGCCATCAACATACACAACAATACCCAATATACCACTTACCGATAGCCTATCCGTCTCCAAGCATAATCTCTTGATACGAGGCACAATGGAATGTTTCATGTCCAAACAAACCCCACTCTCCCCTAGGCAGCCACTCACCCACCCCACCATACCCAATATACCACTTACTGATAGCCTGTCCGTCTCCAAGCATAATCTCTTGATACGAGGCACAATGGAATGTTTCATGTCCAAACAAACCCCACTCTCCCCTAGGCAGCCACTAACCCACCCCACCATACCCAATATACGACTTACTGACAGCCTGTCCGTCTCCAAGCATAATCTCTTGATACGAGGCACAATGGAATGTTTCATAGCGACATAGTCTATCATACCGGAAAAAGTTGGAAGAATAGTTAGACACATCTCCTGCAATACAAAAATCAAAATAGAAATG
Organism: Ophiothrix spiculata; assembly: GCA_000969725.1. Lineage (NCBI taxonomy): Eukaryota > Metazoa > Echinodermata > Ophiuroidea > Amphilepidida > Ophiotrichidae > Ophiothrix > Ophiothrix spiculata. Next base: position 64,213 of record JXSR01S002863.1, on the reverse strand, counting down.
AAACAATGTAAAATTAATCACAAAAATGTGTTGACTAAAACACAAGGAAAAATATAAATAAACAGTATTTAGCAGTTTTGCTTGTAATTTTATTAACTTATTCTTTTTAAACTGGGTCAAGTGTTATTTAGACTAACAAACTTGTGCATGCTACTTATTGTTACAAATAAATTTCTTACATGAAAATTACCAGCCTTGCATACCAAATTGCATGTGCAATTTACACAAATGCACAATGCTTTCCCAGCATGTATAATTTCGCAGTATTGTCATATACTGATTGGAAACGGCGTTGCGTTCTTCCCGATGCCCTGTGCTTGTTACAACTTCTTGATACAGGGCTGCTGCATTCAGATTGTTAGTTCGTGTCAGAAATTTATTGGACACAGTGTTCCTACTAAGGCCGTATGGCACGCAGTTGGTGCTTGAGGGCTGAAAGTTGGCGCAACAGGATTCTGAAAATGTGTCAGAAACATGCTTTTTCTTGTTTATTTGGCTCTTTTTCAGCCTCAGTTCGTGAATTTGGCACAAGAACCTTTATGTTTTGTCAAAATTGATCGTATTGGCGCAAGCCCCAAAACTTACAGAGGGACCACTTATTGGAAACAATAATAGTAAGAAAATTGGTTAACAAAGTTTTGTCTGCAATTTTCAAAATTTAGTATGTGGCAGAGAAGGAACTCTTGACATCTGCAAATTGTAATGTCTGTTTGTATCACTATAGGATGAAATCCTGTTTTTAGTGATGCAAATTTACCTGAATTTGAGGAGCTGGTGCTTCTAAGGCCCTGTACACCATAGGTAACACATGGTCTTTAACATCATCTTTAGGTGTCTTCGTTAACAGTAAATCCATTTTCTGCATGAATATCAGCAATACCTATAATCACAAACAAGTCAAAATTTAAATAACTCCACAGCACCAAAAATACAATAAGTAAATTCTGAAGTAATCAGGCGAGACATCACTATAGTTGCAGGAGGGGAAGGATGGAACTTGTATCAACGTATATTTACTATATTGGGACATGCCACTCAAATGGGATACGTTGGTTCACATGCGTCTAGGCAAGGTCCCAATTTTCAAAAATTGAGAAAAAAGTAAAATCAGCCGTATTTGAGGTAAAACCTTTAGAAATGTGTCTTAACTTTCAAATTGTCAAAACAAATATTGTAAATCAGATGGATTTTTTACCTAAATATACCCATAGACATGGGCAGGGGATTTGAGAGGCACATCCTTGTCAATTCATAATGAAATACACTCTCCTTGGGTCATATTGCTGTGAGAGGATCATCATGCACTTCATAGCCAGACTGTAACCTTCAATCCTCGGTTTGGCAGGTAACTTTTTGTTTTTACCCATCCGATATCAGAATTTACCGCCATTGGCTGTCGAGCAAGTATCTAGCCCTGGATACTGTACACCTTTTCAGCATATTCCAGCTCTTGACTACCGATTCCAATAATACTTTGGAAGCTTCAGTCTATACATGTTTGCAGCACTATGTTTTCCAATCATGAAATTAAATGAAGAGACCAGTGTTGTTTAGCTCATGGATTTTGAAATTTGAAGTTTTTTCTGTTATGACCCTACAACCAGATGGATAGCTTGGTTTTTCCTACAATCTTTTCTTTCTGTATCTTAAAAACCTATTCACATTCATCTCAATGCAAAAATCTGGCAGTAATCAGCCATTATTAAAATAATTCTCAAATATGATTCCTATAAGTGTCTTACCTGTATTGGTTCTTGTACTTTAAACACCGGTTTCAGATCTGGGAGGATAAGTCGGACGTATTCATCTTCTGTGCATTCTTCGGCTACCATTAATATATTAGGCAAAACAAATGGGATCATATCTGGGTTGATCAGGCTTTTGGACAAGGCTGGGAGGACTCGCTGATGGATCACCCTCTGTTGAGAAAAAACAAAGCAGATATGGGAAAAACAATCATTAACTTTCAGTGCAGCTACTTTCTTATTTACGCAATACATTTTAGATTACATCCCTTATAAAAATTGACTACAAAAGATGGCTTTAGCCACCAATTGGTGTTTGTCTGTGTTTGTATATGTTTGCCATCGAAAGTCCAATTTTCAAAATCCTAAAAGATCAATTTCAAACCTGCTAAAGTAATCAGTTGGCAATTGATGTTAAAAGTACATGGAATCTTTATAACAAGGTCAGCTAAAAAGAGTAATAAGCCCAACTTTGAATATTGTGAGAAAAACCCTAATAAATTGGGAAAAATGAAATTTGAACAATTGTAACTGACAGAGAGCATAGGTTAAATAATTTTCATACCTTTTAAATCAAGTTGATTGCCTTACCATGTCTGAAAGTTCAGGAGAATGTCAACAAACTTCATATTGAAATGTTAATGAACTTATGTGGAATTTGAATAATTTCGACTTCTGAATTTCTTAATATAGTTTTAATGCAGATAATATGAGGAATTCCCTGTTGAAATCAACCTCGAATGTGGTCGATCTTAGTCTGAATTAGAAATCCGATGGCATTTTTTTTTTATAAGGGCAGGATGAAGTTTTTAAGCTATTCTATTTGTCTGTTAAAAGAGTGTAAACAGAAATCGCAATCCCTAAATCAAATTGCTGAAAATCTTGTAAAAATTACAGTACCTTTGGCATGGTCTTCAAGACTTTAGGTAACCCTTTGAAGAACTGTGATTTACTCAGGTTGTCCCGTTGGAAGAGAGAATCTAGATACTGCAAAGTCATGGAGCCAACATCGTCAAAAAAAGGAATCTGAAACAAAATTAAAAAGAAACATGTATTTAACTGGGTTGTGTTGCAATAATAACTTGGTTGTTGTTCGACATGTTTTACTGAATTCAATTCCTATAAAATCAAGTTCAATAAACAGTAGAATTCAACCTCAACAGGTCTACAAGCAGAAAAAATGGAAAAATGTCAAATTTGGGGGAATATAACTTCAAATAACAATCAAGTGATTGTAGATTCACATGTAACCTGATATAAGAGAAAGGAAACAGAGATAAACAAACTTGAGTATTAAAGCTCTAAAGTGTTGATTTTCCTTGGAATAAAACTTCTCTGTTAGACCAAGAGCGTAAGGTTTTCTTGCTATCAATCTTTTAGGCCCCTCGAAAATTCCTACGTTCAGGAGCATAAATGATAAAGTATAAGAATATGTACTGTAAATCTGTAGTGCTATTAAAACGGAGTCAGTGTTGAAAATGTGAATAAATTTTCATCAAAGAAAAAAATTCAAAAAAAGCTTGATTCTTCTGATATTTCTTGTCTTTTTACTTAGTTTTTTATTTAAAATAACAAAATCATTTGTTTTCTCTTAATATTAAAGGTTATTTCCCCTTTCCTCCCATTTAATAACGATTTCACAAACAAAGAACATATTGACACAATACAGTGAATTAATAAAAAAAAATGTATAGTGCCATCTCTTGACAATGTGTTCTCATGTTTATTCAAGCCAAAAAAGTATGTCACGTCTTTATTGTAATGAGCTATTTCTATATTCTATATAAAGGGGGAGGTTTATTGGTGAAGTTATAGTATCGATAGCAAGAAAGCCTACTGCTCTTGGTTAGACTGTTACTATATTGTATACAAGATGTTGGGCTATCTTGAAAATGGGCCTGTACCTACTGTTGTCATGCATGTTATAGTCATCTGAAACAAACCTTTTCATTCTGGGCGGGATCAAATTGCATTGTGCGTGAACAACAAACCAATCAAATCGATCTTCAAGTCACGCAGCAACAGAACAGACAAATCTTACAAATCATGCAAGCTCACGAGTATCGCGTGAGTTGCGTTTGAACTTTAACCTCGGAGCACAGGACGCGTAAAAGTGAAAAAGTTTTCTTCACGCGACTATAGATCCATCCATCCATACATACATACATTTTGTCATGCATGTTAGGTCCATACATACATACACGAAGAGCACATAGAGCATTTCATCATTAGCAGCTGAAGCAAATCACACAAATTGTGCCATGGAGCTTTGCAACATGGACTACTCGCTTAAAAACATTCCAATTATGTCATGCAGGAAATACCTGAAAATTCTCATCAAGAAGGTTGAATCAGTAATAAAGAGGATGAGGTGGAAAGCCCCTTTCTTTTTGCAGGACACAGATTCATTCAAGACATCAGGTGAGGACAGTTGTAGTAGTGATGATACAGATACCAAATATTACGGAGGAAATCAAAGACATCACCACCCCGAATTGAGGAACTAATACAATTTGAAAAGGACTTGTTGCATATGGTCGACAATATTGAATTCAGGGATCGAGGTCAAGGAGGATTTTCATCAGAAGCTAAGGAATAACATAAATAAAATTACAGCCTCCAATAAAGTATTTGTTTCAAGCTTACAAGACAAGAAACATATATACAAACTTGATTCTGAATATTATGAAAAATTGCTCAATGAAAATATCACACAAAAATACAAGATGGCACAAGAGGACATGATAAAGGAAATTAACAGTGAATTCAATAGCATAGCGCAGAAGCTGCACATTATCAAAAGAATTGACAACACAAAGGAATTGTCTTCTTTTGTCACATTTAGAGACCACAAAGAAAACTTTGAAAATAACAAGATATGTAGGATAATCAATCCAGCAAAAAATGAAATAGGATGTGAGTGTAAATGCATGCTTGACTGAAACAATAAAATACGAGTGAACCAATGGCGTAGTACGTAAGATGTGTTGCAATGGTTTAACACCCTCACAGACAAGTCAAAAACTCTCATTAATCATATTTGATTTAACAGATTTCTACCCATCCATATCGGAGGAGCTGCTGAAAAAAATAATCAAATGGGCAAGGCATTTCAGTCACATTTCGGATCTCGAATATGATACATTCATGCGAAGAGAACATTGTGCGTGATTGATATCAAGCGTGATACACCAAATGCGTTTGACGTAGGCATGGGTGCCTTCGACGGCGCGGAACCAGCTGAAAAGGGATAATATTGGTCTCTATAGAGATGAAGGCTTGGCGGTTGTCAAGAATTGTTTGGGAAGCCAGGCTGATCGCATCAGAAAGAAAATTATCAACATTTTTCAGTCAATCAGATTATTAGCTATAACCGTGCAAATAAATGTGAAAGTTGTCAGCTATCTCAATGTTCTACTAGACTTGAACACCAGGAAGCACAGACCATACAGAAAACAGAATGACAACCGACTTTAAATAAACATTCAATCAAACCACCCACCATCGATAATAAAGGAAATACCACAAAGTGTTGAAAAACGCATCTCATCTTTATCTTCTTCTAAGACCTTCACTCCGAATCGGGCAACAATAAAGACTATATTAATCTAACTGGCCGGACATTTAAAGAACGCTATGGAAATCACAAGAAATTGTTTAATAATGTGAAATAAAGCAAAGAAACTGAGCTATCAAAATTTATTTGGAGCATGAAACAAAGCGGAAAAACTTCGATACAAGATGGGACATTGTTAGACCATCCAACACATGTAAAAGGCCATCAGGTCAATGCAATTTATGTATTGAAGAGAAAGTTGCAATGATTCAAACCAAGTACAATCTGTTGAACAAAAGAAGTGAATTGGTTTCTAAATGCAGGCACGGTAACAAACCATCAAGCTGTGCAAAAAAGAAATAGTGAGACTGTCCTGTAGTTCTCATGGACTTGTCAACGTGCACTAAATGATTGCGGGCATGCAAAACATCCGTCGGTCTTGCATGAAATTCAAGTAGTGCGTAGAAGTATGGTGTAATTTGTATTTATTAATACATACATGTAAAAACGTGCAAAGCGCCTATCTAGATGGGATCTAAGGCTGCGATCACATAGGAGTATACGGTATACGGTATTTGCTAAACCCTCCCCAGGAGTGACTCACATTTGAAATTGACAGGAATATCATCATCAATAAACACACGAGTCCCTCCCCAGGAGTGTATAGCGAATATCGTACCAATGCGTATTCTTCTATGTGATCGCAGCCTAAGTGCAACGTATCATTAAATAAGACAGAAAATCAAAACTATGAATACAAGTCTGGCAGCCTTGTGTTGTAAAGATTGGAGCCTATGAAGGTTTTTGGGTTTGATGTTGCGATAGTCGATGCATGAGACTATTAAGGTATGGACAATGTGATGTTAAGTATTCTGACCATAGGTGGCGGACCGGGGGGGGGGGGGTTGTGACACACACACCCCTAAATTTCACAAGGGGGGATGGACCCCCTCAAAAAATAAAGAAGAAAGAAAGAAAAGGAATGGAAATTGAAATTTTCCCTTTGTTTTGATAATATAAACGTTAAAAATCAAACAAATTTGCGTGAATTTTCAGATATTTTGTCAATTTTTAGTAAAAATTAGCTATTTTTGCCCAAATTTTAAGATTTTTTATATAATTTTTAGCTGTAATTAGCTGATTTGATAGTTTTTTTTGCGTGCCCTATGCGCGCATTACAAAAAAAACAATTTTTCTCCGACCATTTTTGCTCAAAAAAACTGTCCACCCCCTAAAATTTTTACCTTCCGCCGCCACTGATTCTGACTCAGGTAATGTTGTATTCATTCGGGAATAACAAATGAAATGATAGAATTCAATTGTCTTGTCAAAATCAGTATCAAGCTGATAATGAGCTGGTAATCTTCAGTAAAATCATGTAGAAATTTTGGTGTGTATTTACCTTGGATACCTGATCCGCATCTGGTCTCACTGTCGGTGTAGAGCTTAACAACATCTTAACATATTCTTTTAAACCATCCGGAAGACTTCCTAGAATATTCATGCTTAAGCAACGTAACTGAAAAAATAGTAAAACAAAATCAGCACATTAGTTTAGTAAATCATAGACTGCACATTTAAATTTTATTCATGAATATCACAAAAATAATGATTGTAAAAAGTTTTACTGAATAAAATGAAATGCATCTTTCAAATAGGATTAGGACCACTCTTTATGAAACCAAGTAAAAGCATGTTGAAAAATGAAATTATATTGAATAAAAATTAAAACTTTTGTAATTTTCCCAAATTCTTTCAACAGTATTTCTAAAGTTTCCTAAGACGCAAGATGTAATGTAAATGGGCACTTCCAAATTAACATTTAAACAAAAAGTAAAAAAATTCACTTTTAAATGGCTTCAGCTCCTCAGCATAGACATTCTATCCACAAGTTTTTTGTTAATAATAGTACCCACTGGTGGGACCAATTATGCAGGTGTTTGAAAAATTAATTGCCACGATCCTGAATAAAGTTTATGCAACGTTCGGTAACGTTTGTGACTTCGCACGGATATGTTTATTTTTTTTGCTCTAAATGACTTGAAAATAAAACTTCTCTGACATGTTAGCAAAATTTGTACTGCACTTTCCACAGATAATGAGTGACATATTTACAAATAATTTCATGAAGTTGTAGGTCTATCGTCATGATTTCTTTTAATGCATTGTCTTGTTTGGTAACGTTTGTGACAGGGGCGTCGGAACCGTGTGGGCTTTGGCCGCACCACTTTTCAGCCAAAAAATAAAAAAATAAATACATTTAGTTCAATTTGATGCGTTTTATTATTGTCCTAGCATTGAAAACAACAACATAGTGCCTTAAAAATTTGTTTTTATTATTTATTGTTTTCTGGGACTTAGTTGTTTCCTTATTTTTGAGAACAGAGGGGCCACAGGCCGCATCACTTATAACCAAGGGCCGCACCACTTCCTGGTTTGTGACATTTTGGTGTAACTGTTTGGTAATATTTGTAACATTTTTGAGTTAAAACTTGTGCTCATTCTGCATGCACAGATATAAAAACTTCACAATTTCTGTTTGGGAAATACTTCTCCCATACCAAGTAACAAACGTATGAGTGAAAAACACTCAAATGGTCAAATAAAAAAACTGATTTTTTGCTTGAAGTCAAAAAAGTTTCATTTTTCGTGGAATGAGTCAAATGTATTTTCAGACAACAGTCTCTACCATACACTCACCTGTTCACAGTTTTTCTTATACGTCCTCACATTATCATTACACTCATATAATGACTTTCCCCTATTCAATACTGCATACATAAGCATGCCTAATGAGAACATATCACTAGCCGTATCACAGCTCATGGTCAGGATGTATTCTGGAGCCATGTAGTCTAGTTTAGGCTGAGCTGCTGGTGGTAGGTCTTCATTCCATTCTCTCATTGGATAACTTGCCTGAAACAAACGAACAATTGAAGTTAGGGACCATTCACAAACACTTGTAAGGGGGGCCTGATGCAAAAAAAAAATATCGCAGAAAATTTTCGGGGCCCCCCTTTTCGACCTCAAAAATTTTAAGGGCCCCCCTTTTTGCGACAAAAATTAGTGGTCAACCCCATAGAAAAGCATGTTAACTCAATTTTTACCGGAAAATTTGTGGTAATTTTTTTCAAGGCCCCCCCTTACGGGAGTGAAAAATTTTAAGGGCCCCCCTTTTGGCATCAGGTCCCCCCCTAACAAGTGTTTGTGAACGGTCCCTTAGCTTATTTGATTAATGAATAATGACTAACACTACTAAGACAAAGATTCAAACAAAATGCTACGGTCAGGCATTCCCTTATAAAAGGATCTTGAAGTTGAGCATTAGATATTGACAGGAGATACCAGACTTTGCATATCGGCCCGTGTACTAGCATTGTCAGCAATGGAGCTCAAATTGGGAGTATTCAGGTACACTCGGTTCCCGCCAATTATGGGCACCAAGATTTGGTTGCACAAACATACAATACCACACAAATAATACTTAGCCAAATAATACTCTAACCTGTACGCAAAGCGTGCATGTGTTTGTGTTTTTAATATTTGCGTATTATGACAAGATGTGATGCATCATCGTCAAAAACATGAATACCCCCACTTAGATCCCCATGCCAGAATAAAAATGGCATAAAGTCTGGCATCTCCTCTCTATATCTATGGGTTAATGAGCTTAGTTTTCAAAAGTTTTATTTCTGGAGAAGTTCTTTTGCTTTTGACTGATTGAACAAGTATTTTTCAATTTTTTTTTAACAAACCAGCATGGGCCTATTTTCTCAAGCGCTAAATACTCTTGCTTGGGAGGAATACTTTTTTAATTGACATTATATAAAGCTTGAGACTACCAATTTCTAAACACTGTCATTGGTGACACCAAAGAATTGAGGTGACTTAACTGGTCGGATGTTCAGGAGGAGGAGGAGTTAATGCTATAGTAAACCCAAAGACTACCGATTTTAAAGCACCATTGTTGCTTAGGATGATACCAAGAATACATTGAAATGGATTGAGTAACTTACTGGTTGTTCTGGAGGAGTACTTGATGCTATACAAAAATCAAAGGCTGATAATTTCCAAGCACCATTGTTATTTAGGATGACACTTTCTGGTGAGATGTTTCCATGAATGAGACGGACATCATTATGAAGAAACTTTAATCCATCTGTGAGCTGGAAGAAGAAAACAAGAAAGATTGCAAGATCTGTGATGAAACTGTACTGATGCAAAACAAAACTTATCATTTTACGACCCAATGATAAAAGAACCATACAAACAAAAATGAAAACAAAAATACATGATGAGAATCAAACCAAAAAAATCTAGGGATGGGCAAACTTAGGGAAGGGCAAGGCCAATTCCTATTCCCAGGATGGCTCCTGCAAAGAATTCCAGATCAGTTCGGGAAAAGCTCGAAATTCACATACTCTATCTACTGTGTTTTAAATTATCACTTTTACAATAATATAGTTGTATGTTTTACTTTGGTATAATTGTTTTTCGTGCAATTTATAAATGTCGCGTTTTCAAATTTTACTGTTCTAAATATATTGCAGTTGTATATAAAATTAATTTCTAAAT